>JAYMTH010000021.1:0-68247 GCA_036897465.1 Pelargonium australe
CCTTTGTAGAACTTCCTACGATCAAGCATACTAATGAGTAATGCAAGGGGACTATTAGGCCCAAGAAGAACTACCAAAATAATCTTCCCTTTTTTGTACGAGTGTCTTTTCTATCCCGATTCACCTACTCTAGTAAGCTCCTTTGGAGTATTAAGTGAATCTACAAGTAATGTCTAACTATTAAAAGGTATATATATATAAGGCTAATTTACACAAGCATTCCCCAGTCTCTAACCCACGAGAGGGCTCTGACTTGATGACATATTTATTAGACTACAGGGCTCTTATATAATGAAGCAATTCCTAAAGAATTACAAGGGATTTCCTGATTCTAATACCCCTAAAATATTACTAGCATAGTTGGAAATGTAGTTATGCAGAGTAGTATAATAGCGGTTTGTAGGACTCCTGTTTCCTAAGTTAAGGAGCTTCCAATTCTTGTAATGTTTTTACAAGTGTCTCTATTTAATTTACGGACATACTTTACTACCGCATCTATATAACTTCCTAGACGTCCTAGTCAGATATAGAGTATTCTCTTAAACAATATAAGCTAAATCTAATACAATAAAATTGAGGTAAACTTAGAGTTAGAGATTTAGAAGATCCTTGCACGGAGGGGCTCACAATTAGGAACTCCCGAAAGAATCCTTTTATTGTGCCACGCTATTTGCACGGGACCCCTACCACCAATTGACTGGAGAGCCGGCTGGCTGGGGGTCACTACAAATATCCGTAGTTATAATCACAGGGTTACTTATTCCACGTTATTACTTTTATAGCTATAAAACTTAGCTGACTTAATGCGTCTAACTTTTATTAGAAACTCATCTAGAGTAATTATACATACCCGTGTTTTAAGAATCTTACATATCTTATTCATATCTTAGAGAAGAAACTCATTTAACAACCTGAATACTAAATTGATATAAAAGAATTTGTAATCCTGAAATATACTTTAATTGTTGTCAATTTTAATATAATAATAATCGAAGGTTACAAACATTTATACTTGAAATTTTCAATTACTTACTCCTAAACTTAAGAGGATTTGTACTCTAAAATAGAATAAATAAGAAATCTTAGACTGCTTTCCGGTATTAGTTTAAACCCAATAAAGGGAGGAATCTCCAAAAGTTTTACTGACTGGAGGTCCCCTTGTATTATTAAAGGAGCTCGGGCAGGCACTTAGTTAAGGTTTCGTTTTAAGTACCTGCTTTAAGTTATACCTTGATATTAAATTTGTAGGTTAGAATTAAAAAAGCATACCCATTTTCGGAATAATTAAAAGTTATGAATAATCTAACTGGTTGACCCTAAAATATATAAAGGGCTCCCGTCCTACTTCTACTGTGAATAAACCACTACTTTTGATCTAAATCCCGGTGGTAAGCATACTAAAATAATAAATAAACCCAATAAGTTTACTAGAGCATGGTGCTTATTAAAGAAAAATGTTTATAAATAAAACCCCATATAAATCCAGTTGGCTCAATATGAGCCCCATAATTCAGAAGAAAATATCCTTTTAGAGACTTAAAATGAATTACTTGACCGAACTCTTATAATATGTAACAATTAATTAAAAATGATCCTGTCTACACGGAGCTAGTAAAAAGTATAAAGTGAACTTAAATGCTTGTTAACTTCCTATAGGATAATAAGGGGAGTCATTGCTTATATTATTTTTAAGATTAAATAAAAAGAGGGTTCGAATCGATAATTTACCAGGCAGTTTTTTTTTCAATTAACGGCTTGACTAGCTTTAATTCTTATGCGTTTTTTTTTTATTACTAATACTTTTTAGAGCTCTCCCGTTTTATACAACATATTTTAGACTATAATCTCTACTCTCTCTTATGCTGCATTTACCAAAAAGTCAAACTTTTATCGATACTCTCAGGTATTTTTTTACATTCTTATACTGATTACCCGAGCTATGAGGTATCCGCTGGTTATTTTGTTTAGGTAAAAACTCTGAAGTTTAGTATAGTACTCTGCTACTCATTTTATTATTAAAGTATCCGTTTACATAAGAGATATCACACTTAATAACTGAAACAGAACAAAAAGGGGCAGCCCCTTTTTAAAACCTTTCATGCAGCACAGATAAAATTTAAGACTTATGAGCAAAAAAGCTTTTTAGGTTATTTAAACATTCCTGGACTCTGGGAGCTACTCTTGACTTACTTTCTTAAAAAAACTAGAATATTTCTAGGAGATTTATCTAAATAGAGTAGTACCGCAAATAGAGATATACAACCCTATTATTAACACAATTCTTACTTATACTACTTCAAATTCAAAAAAAAAACGCTTAGCAACTCCTGCTCATCTAACTATTCTAGTTCTAGGCAGCTCCCAGCATTTGGAATCGAGTATCTTTTTAGCCTTTATTTTACAACTTCGTGAAGACGGCTTTTGTAGTAGAAGCGGCTAGTCTATTTTATCAAGAATTCTGACAATTCTCGGGTACTTAAAGAAAATACCCGGGTTTCCTACACTTGAACCTTTACATGCGAATTACAGGAACCGGTGCTTTACCTCTCAAAATTATCTATATTTTAAAAACCGGGGGGACTACGAAAAAGGTATAAGTAAGGTAGTCTAATCTATAAATGATAAGATAAGTGGTTATTTATTATTTATAAGTAGCTAGTGAAGTTTTAAGTTTTCCTATTAAGTACTTTAATACCTAAAGAATCGGGCTATATAAAAGAGGGATATTACAGGCATTAACTACTAAGTAACTTCTATAGCAGGGAGCTGCGGCCAAAGCTAAGGAAAAAGCTTGTTTTTGAACCCAATTTACTTAATTTAAGAATAGAATGAAAACACCGAAATATTATAACTATGAAAACCTATTAGCAATTTCTCTATTAGGAAAGAGTATTTAATTCCTTATTGTTAACGCTCAACCCAGAAAGATTTATCAAAGGATACTTCGAATTTATACACACATACAAAAACTATGTAGAGGTCCAGAGTTCCGTTGACTTATCAAAATCACTATTATCAAGCACTATTTACTACAAGCCCATAAACTGAATGCCTTCTTTTGAAACTCCTATACTTACTTCCTAAAATGTAAAAAACCGCTCATAGTACTTTAGCTACAAAACACTTACTCTTCAGAGAAAAGCTTTAGCTGACGACTAATAAAAAACTATCTCTAACAGATACTCTTTATAATTAGAATAGGGAAGACTTTGAATATTACTTGCTTTTGCAGTAGCTATAAGACATCCTCTTATTTAGATATAGTAAGGAAAGTTTCTTGTAGTAATGAAATGAAAAAACATATCTATATACAAATTATATATTAAAGAAGTTTATTTTTAAGGCTTCTGTATTGTAGTAAAGTTTAGAGCGTAGGTTCCAGTAACAGTAGTTTTGATTTTAATAAGGTACGGGAATAAGTGATACAGGGTTCTTTCCATATGAATCTAAGTTATGCAATTTTCAGAGTTCCCAAGAAAAAATAGAAGTTAATAATAGAGCCCTCTTTATAAATTTAAAGGTGAGGAGACCTAGTTCGATTAAGAAATATATCTAGCTAAATAATTGTTACAATACGAGTAGCATATCTCGGGTTGGCGCTAGTCTAAAGAATGACTATCAAAGTAGTAAAACCTAGATATATCATCCACTAGCGGGGCTTGAACCAACGATATTTGCTAACCGAGTTTTTATCGAGAGTTCGGTCATTGGAAAAATAGCAACTGATTTTGCTAAAGTAATACTATAATTCTTTCTTTTATACAATTTAAAGTGGGGGTCTACTAGATAATGTAACATTAGTTAAATCGCTGATTATTAGAGGCATCGTGGAAGGGCTCGACTCGACTCCCATTTCCTCAGGTCTCTATCTTTTTGTTTTAAATTGCATATAGATCTCAGACAGGGATTTAGGGCTTCGCGGCTCCTTGTTTTCAGTAAGTGATAGACTACAAAAATAATAGAAGCCAACCAAAGGGGCCCTTCAAATAGAGACGTAACCGGGACAAATCTTAGACAAGTAGTAGATCTTAAAAGTAATTGCTTACTCCACAGTTGCACATATTATATCCTTGGTTTGAACATACAGGGACTCCTGGCTAGAATTTTATGAATGTTGAGCCATGTACTTCATAAGTGTGCCTCTCCTTTATTGGCATAGAGAACCCTTTTGGAGGTTAGTACGATGCAAAATTTCCACGTAGAGGACACATTAATAGTAGTAAGGAAGGAAACCTACTAATAACGAATTGGAAAATATTACTCCCCTTTGTTGCCCAGTCTCCGATTAATAAGCAAATAAGTCTACAAGATAAAAATATTATTGTCTACGAAATTTGGTGCCCTTTTTATTTGCGAATTCTTTATTACTTTATTAGAAGGGGATATATCAGTTAAAAAGTTCTAGAATATCTAGTTAAGAAATACATTAATTACGTAATTTAAAAACTTATAAGCTATGAATACTTTGTTTTACTAAGCTTGAAACATGACAAACCAATAGATACACTCTATAACTATTAACTCAAAAATACCAACCCTATACGACTTCTTACCCCTACGTTAGTAGCTGTCTACCAAAAACTGAGATTCTAAAACTCCCTGTTAGAACACGGACCTCCTTTGCCTAAAGTAAGAAATTCTAATCCTCTTAGTATGCCTGTACTCTTATCACCTGAAGGATATTTGCTTAACTTACTAGCTATTTAGCAAGCTTATTAATCAAAAGCAAACTTTTATATGTAAGGTTCTCTTTTTTTTTTTTAAGAGAAGTCTCCTATTTCGTACCCTTTAAGCTAAAGCATATTTATAATTTTAGTCTTAATTTTCTATATTATAAGTAACAAAGCAACACTCATTCTTGTAGGATTCAAAGCTACAAAACGGTAGAAACCCAGGATCCTGACAAACATTATCCAATTTGGAGTCTCTCAAGTTATATACCAAGTTGTTCAAAGTACTATAACTAAAAATTCTGCAAGAGCTTCCTTTAGTTAAAAAAATATAAGGGATTAAATGATATTTAAAATCCATGTTACAAAAAAACTTGATAATCCAATAAAAGTGCTTGTAAACTTGGCTGAGTATCCTAGATCCCAAAAGTTTATATAAGCAGAGAAACGTTTTAAAGATTACTGCAATTCAAAAAACTCGACGATAAAAATATGGAATATAAAGAATAATAAATAATCTTCCTATCTTTCTTTGAATGTATACTAACAACTTAACTCTAGTTAAGATAATCCTGGAATTCAGAGGCTTTTATTAGCTACTTCTTATTTCTATGAACCTAAAGTCAAAAGTGCACTAACTAAAAACTTTTGATAAAAGGATTAGTATTACGCGGATTGAATCCAAATCAACTCATAGGTTTCGAAGCACATAGATGTCTTGAGATATCCTATTTTTGATCCTGTTCCTCGTAAGTAGCTTAGTGCAAAATCAATAATATTTTTCTAGTTTGAAATGGGTGTCAGGATATTGGTTTCTTCTTCCTATTGACAAAAACCTTGAATTATCCCACCTGGTCGCCTCCCACGATCTAGAGTAAAAGTGCCCCGTTTTCTATACATTTAGTTACCTGCCTAAGCTAACAGGGAGCACGTTACGCTTTAGTTTAGATATTAACATATAACAAGAGCTGCTTTTTATTATATAATTCTCATTCCTTCGTTAATTATTGTTAACTTAAAAATGAAATTGGTTAGAATGTTACATAATATAGCGGATTCCCCGAGATATAGAGAGAGACAGCGCTCGGTTAAAGAATCCCGGCGCGCGACATAGAGTAATCAAAGTAGGCAACAAGAAACATAGATACTTTTGGGAAAAAGAGGTGCGGGATTAAACTAAGAATAGAAGATTTCCTAACTAAAATAGAGGATAATATAGAGTGTATACAGAGACATATAAAGAAAAAGACAAAAAGCTTGCCTAGTTAAATTGCGCGGGTATAAAAGGGACCCCTTCCCCTATTAAATGTTTCTTGGTATTTGAAGTAGAGGGGTTACTCTGTCTTTTTTTTCCAATACTTTATCCAAGGAAAAACTTGGAGCAGATTCTAGGGTTCTCTGGAGTTAAATAGTAGAAGTGGTACTTTATTTTTAATGAACTTAAAGTACAAGAAACTCAAAACTAGAAGTTCAGTTCTCGGGGGGTATTTGATAAGGCGTTGGGGTTATTCTGTAGCCTATGCGTTTTAATCTGATTCAACCAAGTCTTACATAGTAGAAGGTAAGTCTGTGATACAACTGTTTGCTATTTCATAAATTTCTCACTAAGCTAAATAAGAAAGATTTTCACTGGGAAATTGAGGGAGCGGATCATAACTAACAAAAGGGATCAGTATTTAGGTATCCCCTGATCCGTCCCTCAAGATTAGAATCAAAAAGAATCCGTTTGATTTTCTTGCTAGAATATAAAGACCGGCAACTAGCTGAAGGCATTAGAGGACACTTGTAATAAACTGGAGCCTGTATGTATATTATTTAAAGCTTTGCACTTTGTTTAACTGTTATGTGATCAAAGAGACTTATCTAAGAAGCATTTCTAGGGACTACATATCCAAAAGACTCTCGGGGTAGCTGTAAACTTCAATCCCAAACCCTGACGATTTCTCGAAATATTATTCCAACCCTTTAAGTAACTTTCAAAATTTTTATCTCTCAGTACTGGTTTTACTAACACCTTGTGTAAACGAGGCTAACTTCTTATAGAATTTACACGGGAGGATCGGCTTTACATATGAATAATAATCCGGACTAAAAAAGAAGCATAAAATTGGGTTATTGCCTTGTCAAGGGTTGCCCTTCATTTTTAGCAGTTTCCTATTTTGAAATTTATTATACTAGCCCACCTTATCCGCTTTCTAAAGTACCCTTCTAGAAACTAAGGAGTTCCTTGGTAAATCCTCCTTTTTAGAGCTAGCTCGGGATTAATCAAGTTATGCTAAATTTTCTAATAAACCCACTTGGCTATATCGAGATCTAGCTTTCGGCACTAAATAAAAACTGATATAAGGGACGCAAGAAAAAGCCCGATTCCCTTAACATCTTCTCTATTTACTATTCGAGGGACTGAAGAGATTAAAAGGGCGGAACAAGAAACCTTATTTTTAATTTCTTTTGTCTTGCCTAATTAGAAGTTCTAGAGTATATCTCGGGCAGCCTCTAAAATTGATATAGAAAAACACATGTTAGGATAGTATTATGAACATGCCGGTTTAGGAATACAGTATACTCTATAATATTTTTCTTTATAAACTGCGCCTAAAGAGGCTGGTAAAAAAGGGGGCATAGGGTATCACTTACTTATAGCTCGGACTAAATTTCTTTTCAAAAAATAACGAGACTAGAATTGCATTAATTAATTAATAATTAAAGTTCTCTTAACTGAATATAAGTTTAAGAATTATGGTAAATAATTGCGATCTAGAACACTAAAACTCTATCTATTAGAAATTCTTGTACTCCCTTATGGGGTAAATATATTCTGATCTGAGTAGCCCTATCTACTATTTATAGGCTTAAAAATACAAGAGTATGGGGCCTCGCGCTATATACTCATAAGCCTAAATTAGGGTATAACCTTATTTTTATAGGCTGATGCAAACCTTGCGATAATACTAACTAAACTAATTAAAAGTAACCTGCACCTTGTTCACCCTAATACTAGTACTTCATATATTCAATATATTGACAACTCATATTTTATACCTATTCTTCTGAAGAGCTGTTATAGTCATCTAACCATGTTAGGAAACTCTTGAAAAGATATATTTAACCTTATCTGATTGTGTTCCTATAGTACTCTCTTGCTGTATTTTACATCTATCCCTTAAAGTATGAAGAATCCTTTAGATTAAAAAAGGAGTTCACTTTGTTCTTGTCCTGCAAAGACTAAATTATACTTGTAAGTTTAGATTAACTAGTGAGGATCCACTAAATCCAGTATACCGATGATAATTATAGTAAATTAACAAGTGAATAGAAAAGCTTCTTTTTCTCTTATAAGTTAGGAGCTTAGCTGTCATGGGGCCGCCGTTGCATTGCAGTTATTTTCCTTAGCCCAAGCTAATTGAGTCCAGGTTTCTTTACAATCAGTTCTTTTATTTCAAGTATATAGGTAAAGGGTTATAATAAATCCCAGTAATATAGAACTCTAAAGTAAGGGCATGAAGAGTATGCAAACTCTACTTGAGTTATAAGACTAACTGGTTTTTCTATTTCAGAGTTTTACACCTTTTTGGCTGTCAAGGATGTATATAATTAGTTTAATTTGAAGAGAATAATTAGTAACTAGACGCTAAAGCCACTTATTGGTATTTGAGGCATACTTCAAAAACAACGTGACACACAAAAATACAAACAAATTCCTTTTATCAGTACTGATTTTATGGAAGTTTCTTGGTTAATGCTCTACATATTTGGTTTTAAGCACACCCAAACGTTGTACGAACTATGATCCCTTTCTACAATCGTACAATGTACCTGGTGCGGGGCATAAAGTTTGCTAAAGACATAGAATATTTACAAAAGTTTTTATATATTCCACATTACGCCTAAACAGGGGTGTGAAACTTACCCCGATATTTGTCCCGAGGTATACCTCTTCTTTTGTACCTTTCCTTCTAGAGAAAGAAACTAGAAGAACATGAAATTGTAACACTACCTTGAGAAAACCTGGAATTAGAAATCGGTTTTGCATGGCTATATAAAAACCAGGGTCTTTACTACTTTAATCTTTTTATTTAAGCTAAGTACTTTGGGGGTTAAATAGAATTTCTTCTATTTTGTCCAAAACTTTCTTATTAAGGGTAAGCTTTACGTTCTTTATTCCAGGGTTAACAAAGTTGTTAGGAGCTTACTTTGGCTTGTGTGCACCTCTCTTGTTATTTTTACAGCTCATGGTACTTCTTATCTTTTCGAGTGTAGCTGTTAAAAGGAGCCCCTGCCAGAGAAGTAAATCAAGTTTTCGGACATGCTTCTTAGTAAATACTTTAGAAAAGGGTATCATAGAGCTATAGTCCATCATTATATATTCGAGACGGTATTTCCTTAAACGAGACTTTCTATTTTTCCGATAGATTAACATGTTCTTTTATATTACACTTTATTCCATCATAAATTTAATGAAAAAGAGATCCTTTAGTGAAGCCTATATGGTTTTCTAAAGTGTACTATTAGTTATTTTAGCTTTCCTTATAAATAAAGCTTTTTTTTTTTCCTTTTTTCTCTTATTACAGCATTTGTTAATATTCTAGCAATATCGTTAGTGTGAGTCATAAATGTTAACTCCGAGCTCCTATAGGGCTTCTTATTAATCTAGCTGTTTGTTGATTACATCATTAACTGAGATTCTCTTTAAAAACCTCTTGCAATTAGGTACATGAGATTTCGTTTAACCGGCAGATAGACGGGTGATATATAATTATAATGGTTCCTATACTCATTAATCATTAAGGAGGGCCCCTTTTTGTTTTTTAGGGTCTAAGTTCTTTTGGAGTGATACGATGAAAAACTCATCAGGTATAGACTGCTCCAAAAAGGTACCGCTACTATCTATTATATATAAAGGAAAATAAATAATTAACCGAGTCCTAATTCGAAGAATAAACGTATAAGAAAAACATAGAGCTAGCTAGTAAGTGGCTAAGACTCTTAATTTTATTGAGAATTCTTTTTGGCCAATCTCTAATCAAAATAAACAGGGCATTACTAACAATATTAGTGATATAATGACCTTACACGATATTCGAGAGTTTAAACAACTTAGACACAGCATCCCGGTTCGTACCTCATTGCTTATTCATAATATTAGTAGTAATTCTTTCTTAAAAAAAAGCCCTGGTTTGATAATAAACGATACCTCTTAGAAAGCAAAAGACAGCTGGTTTTTAGTTTTTATTTTTATGGCAGAAACTCTTTTTCATACCTACTCAGACTTTACAATATAGGTCTCGTTTAACAAAATTACTTGAAAAGTAGTACATACCCCCCAGAACTTTTAGTTTGACTCTTTTGCAATTGGACATAGATTTTTATAATTTAAGTAGATAGTATTTCCGATAATTTAGAAGTAGTTATGCTTTTTCAAACACAATAGAATTCCTGTAGCCTCTATTTTGGCCTTAGTATAGGAAATAGGTGAGTCCCTGAATTAATTGTACTAAAGTATTTCTCCCTAATATGAGAACGTGCCTTGACACGGATATAATCTATTCAAGTCTTAGTTTTTACAGTGTTTCTAAAGATATTTTTACGCCGAGGTGTCCCTAAAGAGTTTGGGTACTTGTTATACATATACTTTCCTGGGAATCTCTCCTTGTAGTCAAAGAGTTTTTTGCACTGATCTAATACAGGAATTGCGTATACAAATAATTTAAAAGAAGAAATGCATTCGGTTTTTAAGATTCCTAAGAAGGCTTATATATTTCCATAGCTTCAATCAGCGATTTCAAAACCACGGAGTTTGGGCAATAACAAAAATTATCTACTTTCAAACTTCTTTTTGTAGAGTGCTCATAAGTAAGCCTTTAACGAACAACTTTATAATACAAAGGATGAGGCTTTGTCAGTACTGTCCAGGAAGTATACAAGAACTCATAGACCTTTAAATACAAGTATTTAATAATACATAAGAATATCTTGCAATATAGGCTTAATTAATGCTAATATTTATACCACAGGGCATTTCCAATAAATACCCTAAAAGGGATCCTCTGAGCAAGTGCTCAGTTCAAAGTACTTAGTATGATGTAGCCTTTTTAGTTAATTCAGGGCACGACCCTTAGCTTTCGAAGCAAACCAAATAGATATAAATAAAGCAAAAAGAATACCTAATTTTATGAGGGTTATAAAAAAACTCCATATTAATAGGGAAACCCTTGCGCCGCGTTAGATAATTCTCTTTTTTTGAATCCCAAGTCCGCTATCGGGGATTTTTCTTCCTAGTTCTAATACTTTAGGTTCGGGCCTGCGCCAGTTGACTTTATAAACTAAGTTTTGGTTCTGTATTTAATCTTTTAAGATTGGGGTTCTTAAAGAGAAGCGCTTTATAGGGCAATGCTTTATGCTTGGCTACTGCAGATCGGAGCTTTGTAGAATGTGGATTTGATATGTTTATATAAAGTTCATTCTAGAGATAATTAGACTCCTTTTCTCTCAAGAGTACCCTTGTAAGGAATTTAACCGCAGTTTATATGACCTTGAGCTGTCAAAAGGTTTTTTTTAATCCTAAGTTTAATAGGTAGAAGTTGAATAAATAGTTAAGGACGGACCCCTAAAGGTTCCGATTTTTTCTTACTTTCAAGCATTTTCTTACCCGGGATCCGCTTACTATTTACCCTTGTATACACTTGGTGAGTTTTTCTGGATTTGTATATTTAAAAGGAAACAGGTGTTAGTCCAAGCCAGAAACAAAAGCTCTAAAAAGCGGAGTTAGGTGTACGAGTCTATACTAGTATCTATGTCCCTGAATCAAGCAATTGCTCAATCTTATATTATACCTTCTTAATTTTTGAAACTCATGCTTTCATATAAAGGGATTCCGCGTCTCAAATATTCTGTAAAACAAGCTGTAAGTGGATCATTCGAAAAAAAAAAAGCATAAAGCATATCACTTACTTCATAAAGAAGTTTATCATTATTGTAAAAGCAAGTACTTATTAATAGAAGGGAATCTCGAAAAATATTATTAAAAATTCCAAACAAGACACCAATAAACTCAAGAAAAGGGTCCTTTCGCTTGTACTATAGGATACATGGGAGTACCTTATGAGAAAAAATTTTATGTAATTACTAGGATTAAGACTTTAGACTAGTTATACTAGCAAAATTTTTACTAATGTCAGAAGGTTTTTCGTCTAAACCCCGGCTTATTCATAGGAATTACTACAAGAGGGAATACCCTTAAATGCGCCAAAAAGAACTCAGTCTCTTCTAGGCAGCTCTTTTGTTCCTAATTGAATAGGACTTTTTTCTTCTTTTCTACTGGAGTTCAAGGGCTTTGAACCCTTGCATGACTATTCCTGGAACCGGTGCTCTAACCAACTAGGTTATCTATTCACCATTCCGGACGTCATTACTAAAGAAAACTTTTTTATTTCTATTAAAAATTAGATCGAAAGTCTTAGTTTTCTAAAACCCTTAATTAGTTTTACACAGTTTTTTTACTGTTGTAAATTACGAATCCAGTTAATATTTTCCAGTATCTAATAATGTTCAACCTTATGTATATCTATTAACTTAACTAGGCGAGATTCCTTTAGACTTTCGCAGATTTTCCAAAACGGGACAAGTCAGAGAAGAGAAAGAAGCTTATTCCAGGCATGGTTTCTTATAAAAACCCGTCATTCTTTTTTGTGTCATAAAAAGACGGAAAAACCTTTAACAGTCGTAGAACTCCCCTTTAAAATAATTACTTGTGATTTATTCCTACTTTAAAATCTGGATTAGAAGCAAACGCAAGCCTTCTATACTATCATTGTAATTCTCCTTACCGAAACTCATTACCTAGTTCTTATTAGTCTTTGTACCTTGTTTGATACTCTTACTCTTCCGGAGCCCTCTCTTGAAAATCCTACTAACTAGACTATCTATCTGCAGCTAACCGGCTTTAGTCTTTCTAGATTTTGTAAGATGAAAAGTGAGGTACATCAAATACATAAAAGCTGAATTCAGGAGTCTTACTGGAGAGATCTTTTACTATACTTAATCGCTTTATTGGTTTCAATAAGGAGCTAAAGTTATTTATGACTAGGAATGTTGTGTCTTCTCTATTTAAGTAAAGACTTTCAATAAAAACTAAGGATAACAAGGCTTGAGGATTAAACAAATACAAATAGAGTCTACAGAACTATAGGATTGACTCTTTATACCTTAGAAGATTCGAAACCTTTCCTTTGCAGTATTCAAGATTATAAAAACTCTTAAAAGACCTTTACTATCTCTATGTACTTTTCTATGTACTAGAGCTTCCTAAATACAAGTCAAAATAGGATAGGAATTTAGATATCCCTAAAAAATCTATACAAAAACCAGAGGAATTGGCTTACTGCTGTTTAAAAAAAAACTAAAACTGGGAAAGCTTTCTTTGAATTAAATAAGAAATGATACACCTCCCTACAAAAACCCCTGCGAACCCTATTTAACTATCCCAGTAAGATACTAAAGAACAGAGAAAAACTTCCTTTTGTTAAAACTTTCTTTTCTATTCTGAAGCTAATTTACTAACTGGGAAACCTGGCTCTTTGTTAAGGAGTGTTTATCTTGTTCCGATTTACTTACTCGTATTGTTTGTTATAGTAGTTTAGGATAGTACAGTCATACCTTATAACCACAAATTTCTTTTATTGACTTCCTTGTTACTCTAAATAATACACTTTCTTGTAAAACTTCTTTCTATAATTCTAGCCGAGCTAACTCCTTCTAAAGAGAATACCCTGAAATGAGGAGATTGAATCCCTTGACTCTTGTTACCTTACTAAAACAGAAGGGGGCGTATCCCTAAAACCCTAGAATTAAAAACCTTATTTAAGATCTTTGTTATGTGTTGATTTACTTTTTTACAAGATTTTGGGCCCACTCCAATAGAGGATTACTTGTTTGAATTTTTATGAGGAAGTCTATAACCCCTACGAATATGAAGTCTATACGCAAGGGTATGTATGCGCAACAAAGAGAAATCCCCATATACTCGTAGCAAGCTTGTTTGCATTTAGCCACTCAATACCGAGCCCTTAGTGTATATTTGAAAAGATCCGATATTTAGAGATGAAGAGGACTCTTTTTTTAATAGAATCTTTCCTGCATTAGCTGCTAAACCTTATAACAATTTTCTTGTATAAATTAACTTCCATAACTTTGGGGTATACAAATAGACTCTAGTAAAAGAGTCGATAAATCCTGATTTTTACACATTTTTTATAATTTATTCTTGCTTGCAATTAAGGGTGAAGAATCCGGGTTACTTTATACTCTAAGAAACAGCTCTCGAGCTTAGCTTGCATTTTTATTACCTATTACTTATGGGATTTCATAACAAAATATACCTTTACTTCAACATTTACATACAAACACCGGCTTGGGTTACAACTCTATTTAGGATATACAGGTTAGATATTATACTCATTTTATCTATTATTAGATAATGACTACGAACTTTCTACTAAAAATATAAAAAACCAAGTCTACTGAGATTTGAGAATAGCCATATATATAATAAGAAAAAATCCTACACCTTTAACTAAGGCGCGGTCTTTTAGTAATTTTCTTCGAAGGTTTACCTAAGTATATTTATTTGTGTATATTTTTCATGAATTAAATTTTAGATAATAAAAAGAAATAACAAACTAATAAAACCCTTTTTCCCGGCGGATACTGAAATTATCCATCAAATTTGCACATTAACATACTTTCAAAAACTACCTACCTCTTTATTACCCCTTAGCGAGTAAGTCAAACTCTTATATAATATCCATTCTATTATCTAGAACTGAGGGAACCCCCTTATATTATAGGGAGTTCCTATAAACTGACTCTTGTTTATTTTATTTAGAGATCTAACTGACTAACTTTTTATTAAAAAACTGGTTAGCTAAAACCCCTAGTGGCCCCCTTTGGCTGCATTGCAAAAGCTTTTGTCACGAAGAAATAACTTGCCTTTTTAAGGTTTATAAGAGCAGGCTCCTAAATTTTGTAATAAAAATGCTTGGAATTTTCCTTTTCTACTAGGATTTCCTACTTTTAATTTTAAGGAAACCAAAAAGTGAATCTAATTAGATTTATACTTGTTTAGATATGTGAACCCCACTACTTACGCCCTCTTAATTGAGTTTTAAAAATACCCCAACTCCTTGCTCTATCCATCATATTTCTAAAAAAAACGAATTATAACTAGGATTTTTCGATTAAGTAAAGAGCCTCATATCTTAGTATTTGTAACATAACAGAATAGAAAGACTGTGTCCAACAAACTCAGTAACCTAAGCCACACTTTTGTCCCTAATATATCCAACCCTTACTAATAAGTTAGAAATTAGACCCTATTTCTCTTAATTAATTGGCAAGTTAGTATTAAAATGATAGTCTAAAGAATTCCTCTTTTCAAGTTAGTTGTAATTAAAAAGCGGATCCGGGGCACAAGAGAGGAGTTCTCTTAGAGTTTGCTTGGCTTTTTTAGGAGGTATTCCCTCTCGAAAGTCAAACTTAAAGAATTAGTACCTTAACTAAACCTTTTATTTTTATAGAGAATCCCGACTCATAGCAGCTCTAAAGAAACAGGCTTTTAACCAGGGTTTATTATTCCCAAAAATACGGAACCGAATTCAAACTGAAGTAAACTTATTTATTGCGGGCTCTTGTTACTCTATATAATACTCAAGAGTTCTCTCCTTTTCATGCTCGTGATACTCCGGGAACTGCTTCCATGGGTATATACCCTCTACGTCTCTCTAGATGAAAGGCAAATTCTAAGCGGGCTTCCTTGTTTGTATTCTTTAAAGTTAGAAAATATTATAATAATTAAAAGGATTTTTCTAAGATATACCTTGTTTACAGTTTACACATCTTTTAAGAAAATACACCTTATCATATAATCCAAAAAAGTTTCACAGGAATATATTTCCTGGGGCCTCCACTACGTTATATACACTTGTTAAAGCTCTTCTACTCTACGAGTTTCTAATACGCGAAGGAGTGCCACTTAAATAATGCGATTAAATCCATGAAATCTTAGGTTCTAAAAATTATAACAAAGGACCCACAAACTAATTGTTGCGGTTTAATCTCTTGAGAAAGTCAATATGTAATATAAGGGTACTTAACTTAAGTGCCTAAACGTCTTAAGGAAGTACTTTCCTAATTTAAAAGTAAGAATCACAAATACCGATTCAACAGAACCAGTCCCAAAATTCTTATAAATAGTTTGTTTATCTACGGCTTAGAGGCCCTTTGGGGTGATTGTCTACCAAAGGCTTTTAGGATCAGTCTTATATCATTCATAATTACTTGTATTAGTTACAGAAACAGGAAGGCAAGATTTCTTTTGTGTCTTGAGTAGTTCACATAAAAGGGAAACCCCTAAGCACTTATTTATAAAAGTTAATCTTTTAAGCTTTAGGGCCGGAGTTTAAGTTAGTAAACAAAAGGGATAGCTTAGGTATATTGCTTTCTCAAAGTAATGGGGTTTTGCCCTTTACAAACATAGGTACAAGGGATGTCTTTTCTAAAGGGGGTCTTCTCCTGAGAATAGCTAGATATTCTGGTTACTACGCAAAACCCCTTGCTATTTTTATAAATTCAGCCAGGCAAGTAAAGAAAATGAAATTAAAATTACACTCGATTCTTGATATTTACTCAATGTTACTCTTCTAAAACTAAACACAAATGAGGTCGTACATATTAGAATACAAATAAGGAACAGACACAAGAACAATAGGAAAGTTTTGGCACGCTCGGTATAACGTTATTTATAAAGTACTGTACTAAATAGCTGATATTTGCTAAGGGATTAGAAATCCTGTGACTAGAATGTACCAAAAAAGGGTTTCCTAGGGGTGGGTGAAGGAGTACTCCTAAAGGATCTCGAATATGTATTATGTTTTATTTAACTAAATTCCACTCAAAGTTTAGCAAAGAGAGGATATCCTGCTATATTGGATAACTTAATACTCTTACTGGGTTGAAAAATAAAGTAGTTTTTAGTTAAAAAGTGGATATTCCCAGAACCTACACGCGAAAATGGAGAATTGGGCTGTGAATTAGTGTTTCCTACAATTTTATTGAACTCCTGTGTTTATTTATATAGAATGCATACTACTAAAAAAAGTTTTATACTATAAGTCTCTTAAGTTTCTTTATTATATGTAATCCAGTATCTCTCGACAAAATATATTGACTAAATTTTAGGTATAAATTATAAGAGTATCCTTAGAGAGAATTTATTTAAAAGGTAATTCGTATCCTTGTGTAGCAATTGAACCAATGACCGCTTTGTTAACAAGCGAACGCTTTAACATCGACTAAGGCCCAGGCAAGCCTTTTCCTTTTTACTTAATAAATGAAATACAAAAAAAAACACATCCTAGTTTACAGATACATAAGGGGGAGAGAGGTCCTCAACTAGTACTGTTTATCTAAGGTTTTTGTAATCCGAATTCCTATTATCTTTACCTGCTTCAGTTAAGTTTTTGAAATGCCTCGTGTTGCATTCCTTGATTATATAAGGAAACCCTCTAAAAGGAGGACGGTCCCCAATTCACGCAAGGCTCTTTTGAGGCGAAGCTTTCTTAGATACTTTGAAGTAGTGTATTCTGAGTTATTACAAAAAGGAAAATTTAAACTAAAGAAATGATCTTTTTAAATTATAAAGAACACAAATGGGACTCTACTACTATATTGGTACTACTCCTCCTATCTAAAAATTTCTTAATTATAGGATATGCTACTAACCAAGGGGGTACTACACAATAGAATGGAATTCCCTTTCACAAGACACTGTAGTGGGCAGTCTCCCGCTTATAAAAAGACTAAAAGAAAAAGGTCCCTTACTTCTAGATAAAAGGAAAAGTTTTAATAGGTTTCCTTGGCTTAGGATCCTGTGCAATTTATTAGAATAATATGAAAAAAGACTTCCAATGATTATAATATGACTGGGAAAGTCCAGGGCTATAACTAAGGGGCCCCTTTTTGTATCTTAGCTTGTCAAAGTTAAAAGGTTCCTTTAGAAAAGCGAATCGCTTAGATAGAAAAAACCTATAAATATTTAAGTCTCGCATTAGGAATAAGATCTTGCCTGACCCAGCTCTATGGTTTGTATTTGCAATCTTATCCCTTGTCTATTAACTTGATTAGAACCCTTACCACAAAGAATCTTCTAACTTCGTACCTTTATATTAACCAGCCCCAAATGCACTTCCTAATAATATTACCAGCTTATCAAGAGTTTTCTAGGGAAAAAGTTTTGTTACAGCATAGTAATCTGCATATACTTTAATTATTTAAAAGTTGCAGTACTTGGGCCTGCCAAGTTATAAAAGCAAATAGCTCTAAAAACGAGATAGTTAAGTAAAAATGAAAAGTATCTAAAGTCCTCGCGAACTAGGCAAGAGGAGAGTAACACGGGTAAAACTAAAGCATTTAATCGTAATAATTAGACAAAGGGTTTGTATGAATTTTTACGTGGCCTAGAACAAAACGTAATACCTTTATCCATTACTATGCAAAAAGACAAGGCTTATAAACCTAAAGGAAAATCCTACAATACCTTAATTTAAACGGGTCCTCCAAATAAACTTCGATTAAGGAAATGGATAGGGCAACTCTTCATCTATGGGATACCTTTATAATACCCTTTATCTGCGCTACTGTACCTGAGAAAATAGTTATGCGTATTCGTGTTATTTTCAAAAGTACCCTAGAAGTTTCGTGCTTATGACTTGTAGTAGAAAATAGAGAATCCCCCACCGACGGAGCCCTTAACATACTTTTGAGGAGCACTAATTATAGCGAAACCTACCACTGCCTTTAGTGAAAATCATTAAGTGTATAGTACAGATTAGGATCCTTTCCTTAGCTTTTGAAGCAGAGGGAGATCTCAATCCCAGAATAAAACCAGGGACTTTTTCCCGTATTAATAAAGTAATTCTTTTTTGAGCGTTTGAATCTTAGACCCCAACAAAATACCTGGAAATCCGGTTGCTTTTTTTTTGTTAAGAAGGTTCCTGTAGTTTTATCGTTATTTATACACGAATCTGTACTTAATCCTAGTAAAAAGTTCCTCCAGTCTTACACCGATCTTACACTAAATTATATCATAGCGTAGTTATACTTATTGTCTACGTTTGTGAGGGATGTCTACCTTGCCCCTTCTCCTTGCCTTGCGAAAGAAGTAAAGTTAATTCTAGCAATATTGAGAAAGTTTGCATTTTATGTTATGAATTTTTATTCCTATGAGCCAAGTCAGAGCCCCTTTGTAGTTTATCTTTTCTTTTCTTAAGCGGATCCTGCGGAGCGGTGTGAAGAAACCCAGTTGTTAGACTAAAAATTTTATCTAATCCTTTTCTTTTTAAATACCTATGCCAATAGAGATACCAAAGCTAGTGTACTAGTGTGCAGTAAACCTTATACTGTCTTAATAAAGGATAGAATGTCAAGTTGCCTCCCTTTTTATACGAAAGCATTTTCCTAAAATTCTCTCACAAACAGGTATGTATAATAGGTGACTCAGTCCGATAGTAAAGGCTCGAGAGCTAGATATGGACTTTCCTAGGATTAGAGCCCGCTTTTAGGCAAAGTGAAATTCAAATGGAAGTTTTAAAAGCTATGTCTTCAAAAAAGCACACAAAATCCGTTTTACAAGAAACTTGCAAATACCCATATAATCTCACTGTCGAAATAAATCGTATCATATAAAAATCTCTGCCTTAAATTGGAAACTACTCACTTAACTTTATTAGGACACTTACTGAGGTAAGACTTTCCAGAATCATAATCATACCTAAAAATACTCAATACTTCCACCCAACTATTAGCTATTGTAAAAAGTGCTACATACAGAGGTACATCTCTATCTATTTTTAAGCAATTATACAAGAGTCTAGTTAACTATTTAGGAGCTACCCTCAGTGAAAAGCATGGGCCTGAATATTTATAATCCGAGATGCTCCCCAGTTCTTAAGATTAATGCTTTACTATGTCAACCGCTTATCATTAAAATTTTTTCTAAAGGAATCCTATATACCATTCCTAAAGTCTTACTTTATTTAGAGCAAAACTGCAAGACTTTGTCTTGAATAATCCCTATGAAAAATAGGGGGTGTTTCTTTATACGAAAAGGTTGGGTCGATAGAAGGGTCTCAAGCAGTAAATGCTTACTAATTTACTCGAATACAAGAACTGTAAATATTTCCCTAAAGATGCAAAGGACTAATACCCTTATTTAGAATCCAATTACAAGATTTAATACCAACCGGGCAAAAGCATTTCCTAATATATCTCGAAAAAGGAACACCCCAAATAGAGGATCCTGATTCTTGGACTCTAAAAAAGCGCGGGTTAGAAAAAGGGGAGCTGTCCAGTAAACGTCTGCAGAACATCTGAAAGGTACATTCCTATAACTTTTATAAAAATGGATACTAACAAATCACAAACTATTAAATATCCACGAAACTAAGCTCAAAAAGTCTAAGCATAAAAGAGTATTCCCTAATTGTATATCTTATTTCCAATCAATTAGCTAAGAATCCTATTTTGAGATTACAGTACTGGGGTCTTTAGGGGCTTTTCCGCTTTTATACTTAGGTGATTAGTCAACATAAATATACAACTAAAAGGGAAGCTGTTTTAGTATAAATAACAAAGGAAAAAGGAGTCTATAAAATTATATGCAGTATGCTGCTATCTTAAATAAGCCTTGTATACTTGTGAAACAATAGCTACTACTAAGCTGAGTGTTTACAAACAAGGATATCTCCCTGCGTATTATTCGTAATCCTTTTTGAATTTTGAACTCTAAACATAGTGTCACACCGCCGAACCCTTGCCTAGCTTGGTAGAGAAGCTCGATTAAACCATGCATAACATTCTTCATTTGTTGCTTTAGTTTTGCCCTTTTTACAAGGGGCTTTTGCCAAAAGACTTCCGTAATTATTCAAACAAAAGAATTCTTACAGTTTTAGGAGGGCCCATCAGTACCGTTCCTGGGGTAGATTGTGAATACAAATATCAAAAAATTAGACAGTAAGTAATTAAGCTTTAGGGGGTATCTTGCCCCAATTTACTTAGATTGACTCAAGGTTTTTTAAATAAATTCGTCTAATGTTAGTAGATCCCTAAATAAAATAATTACCAAGTTTTGGTGAAAATGCAACTCTCCGCTCTTAGGAACTTCATAGACTAGCTAATTACTCTGAGAAGATCTACTTTTTTATACAGGAAATCTTTTCTCATCCTGAAGAGGCAAGCCCCGTGCACAGTAGTTAATGTCTTATGAATACACTAGGGAAAATACAAGAGAAGGATTCCCTTTAGCAATTCCACAGGAGAACTCCAGCTTTTAGGTATACTTGTACTCTCCTTTCATTGAAGAAACTTTAAAGAGCATCCGTAACTTTTTCCTAGCGAACCTCGAGTAACCCTCATTCAGCCCCTCGTACTTGAGGAAAGTGCTTGACTCTGTCTGAAATCTTCATTGTTAATTTGTAGTTAAGCTTTTACGTAACTATGTAATAGCACCCCGAGTCTATAGCTCTTCTAGAGTCAGGACCCCCCTCGGCAACACATAAAGCAGGTTAGAACTAAGATTCAGAAACGCAAATGTTGTAGGTTCCATTCCGGTCTTAGTTAACTTTAGTACAAGAGGGTTAAGAGTTTTTAGGTCTAACACTAGAAAAGGAATAATACCTCATTAGAGGAGTTTTATCTATAAGACAGCTCTAAAAAGAAGGATACAAGACTCTCCTAAAGCTTGGGGCAGGACTAACGAAGAAGAATAAATTACATAAGGTATCCTTAATCGAAAAAGGGGGTTCTCCTTATCTAAAAGCTACTTTTTAACAAGACTCGGCGAATCTCTTAGATAGAAAGATTGTTCCTTCTCAACCCTTTTTTAGAAAGCCTATAATGAAAACCCTTTTAAGTGGTTAGAGCATAGTCGAATTTTTAGTATATGCAAAGGTTCGAAACGTGAAGCTCTAGTAAACACCAACCCCTTTGGAACAAAAATGAAAGAAAAGAAGCAGGGTTAATTACAGGGCTACAAGCGATTGGGAATTCTTTACTAATTATTATAGAGTTTTGAGGCTTTTCTTAAGAGTATAGCTGGCTTTGAGCGGAAGCGCCTTATAGCTGCGGGAAATCCACTAAACAATAAACTACAATGCGACACTAATTCTAAAAATACACAAGTGAGTTAATACAGATATGTTATAAAGTTGAAAGCTATAAAAGCTCTTAGATTTTCCAAAAGAAATAGACTTATCTTAAGTATAAGCTATTGTGAAAATTAAGCTGCCGAGACTCTACAAAAAGATTACACTAAAATACTAAACTAGCTACTCTCCTGCTAACTACTTGTTTAACTAGTGTTTAAGGTAAGGAGATCCGTTCAGGTACAGCTCAAATAAAAAGAGTATAAAAGCCTGACTCCTAATGGTTTGACTTCTTTATAGCTCATATCTTCCTCGATAACCGCGGTAAAAGGCATAATAAAGATTCTAGGCATAGAGAAATTAGCTCAGTATAGGACGCTTTTCTGCGGTCATGCCGTTACTTAGTACAGTAACGGATATCATATTTTAGGTAGGGACTGACACCAGAGTTCGTTTAAGTATACAACAAAAACCGGTAAACGAGAGCAAAAGCTAAGGTGTCTCTTTCTCTTTATCGGCACTTACTCGAAAAATAAGGGGTTTACGCATGTCTTAAATGACAAGGCGAGGGGGATTCTGTTATTGAGTCGCGTTGAATCTACGGCCGGCCCTCGAAAGGAAGTGCTTTGGTTTACGCTTTTTGGATATATTTCTTATATTAGATATTATTTCCCCGGTTTCATTTAGGTTTCCCCAGAGTTGTCCTTTTACAATTTAGTAAATTAATAAACCAAAAAGTCTTTCTATCTTTATCATCCACTAACTAAGACTTTTAGCAAAAGGTTCAAAAGGATCGCTTATATAGAAAGCTCCCTTAAAAGTTACATCTTGTCTTGAGCTAAAGAGTATATAGAGTAAATTAAGGTAAAGTCTGCCGAGTCAAATCGATAATCTTAACCGCGTGGGGCCTTTTTATGCGTACTCAAAAGTCTTATTGAGGACTCTATTTTGCATGGTAAAGCGCGTAAGATTTTGACAGATGTTACATCATTATTCACCTTAGCATGATATCCTTAATAAATCTAGCTCTACCTGTAATCCCTGTTTGTTCATATTAGTTCTCGGAATTTTTTACGTCTAAGTTTGTTAGCGCTTTAAGAATAAAATATATGGGTTCCTCATCTCACTCCTACTTCAAGGGTTTACTTTACTCGGTCGAGGTTCTTTCTTCCCGAAGCAGAGATATAAAATCTACTTAAGAGAGTCAAGTCCTACCATCAATTCATTTTTATTTTATTCTCGGCGATAATTGAAATAAAAGGAGGGAATCCGATATTATGATCTTTATAATTTATAAATAACTTACCGGTGAAATTCCTGAAATAACAAATGTTGATTAGTAGGGATTTACAATTTAAACTAACCCGCTACTGTAAAATATCTTAATTGAGGGCTTAGGAAACTTCACAAAGACTATCTCTCGCCTTGGGATACTGCTTACTTCAGCATTGAATTTAATTTGGTACCCCTCATACTTAAGACTAAGAACATTTAGCTAAAAGTAAAGGTGTGAAGAAGTCTAAGGGTTGGGCATAGGGATAAAAGGGAGGTTTAGAGCTCTTTTTCATCAACACACTAGCATAATAAGAATATTGAGAGGCACCCTCACTCCCCGATTCACTGAGATCGTTTTTACATGCGTAAAACGGAAAAATACCCTTAACTTAACCTTTAAGCAACAGCTCATAAAACAAATTTATTAACAGGATCCCTCTAAGATTAATACTATCGAAACATTAAATGCACAAAGTTTCGATTGAGTTCCTCTAAAAAGCATGTCATGAACCTAATAATGAATTAGTATATTCTGCTTTTTTTCTTATGCTCTTACTATTGTAATAGTTAGCTGGACTTGAACCGCAGGATCTGGGCTTCTTTGATCTAGGATTGACTATGATTAAAAATATAAATGAGAGTCTCAATAGCTGATATTTATAAAAAACTATATACTAGACTCAGTTTTCAGAGAGATTTTTGCTTGTATAGATAATATCTTCCTTATCCAAATATATTCCTCTTTAAGAACTTTTTAGATACAAAGATCCTTACTGCTTCATTAGAAAAAACCCCAAGGTTGCAGGAGGTCAGAATAATATAGTTAAAAATACAATCGGACTCTTCTAGCTTCTAGCAACCCCTTAAAAATCAAGGTTAAAATCTATTAAACTAAGTAATCTTCCTTGGTAAACTAAACTACTTCTCTCATTTTAGGTAGGATTCCGTAGCCAAAGTCTTTTGGGTTGTGTGTCTAGTAGTGCAATGCGAGCTAAGATCTAGAGCCCCCCCTACTAGATTTTTTTATTATTCTTGACTCAGTTCCCAAAACCTTGAGAAGCTTCCTTTTTGTACTTACTCCTATTTCTATCTGAGTTAACTTCTGGAATAAAGAGCTTTAAGTTTTTTTTTATCTAAGTGCTTTTTTTGGAACTTAAATGGCATTTACTTTTACGTATAAGCATAGGTATTTTAGACTTATTGGGTTTGAACCCTCAGCATTTAAAGAGGAATACTTGCATTTTTTAGTTTCAATAAATAAAGGAAGTTCTCGTAATTCAACAGAGAAATGCAGGATGAGAGAACAAAATTAGACTTTTAAACTAGATAATAGTAGCTATTTCTATATTCTTAGTAATAAAATCCTCCTAGTATAAAGTTATTCTCTATATCTCTCTGGTTTGTTACACAAAACTTACTTTATTAACGAGATACCAATACTTTAGAAGTCCTGGTGGGCTTTTCCATTTGTACAATACAAACTACCAATGTTATTGAAATAGATAGGGTGCATTAAGGAGCCCCCTTTTTGGTTGGGATAAGATATGAGCCATTCAGGATCCTATTGAGAGAGTAAGCTAATCTTGAGTATAGTTATTCTTAGTACTACTTTATTAGCACTTGTTAAATTTTCACTTTTCCTTGTATAGGCTCTCGGTCGAGTCTTCACCATAAGCTGTAGTTTATTGGATCCCCCTCTCTCCCGAATTTCTATCGCTATTCCAGAAAAAACTGTTATAAAGGACACTTATAATAAATTTATGATAAATAAAAGAGGAGGTTTTTAGCGGCCTGGAGTTAAAAACGAGATTCTAGGTTTCTAATGAGATAAAACTTCTTCGAGATGAATAAGTTCTTTCTCTAAATTAGGTAATACCAGGACCAAGCTCCTTAGATATTTGAGATACAAAAAGAAGTAAAACAAAACCAAGAATAATAAGGAATATTTAGCTACAGCATACGTATACTTTTATCCAAAAAAGATTTTGTTTTTAACTCCTTTCTACCATAATTTTGAACTTAACCCCTTAAAATTTTTTATTTTTGATATTTTACTATAATTTATTCTTGTGGCTTATCTTTTTCTAGAGTACTCAGAGTTTCTATTAATAAAGACTGGATTTTCCAAGATTTAGCTGTGGTGTTAAGTTCAAATACTTTTACTATAGAATTATATTCAGTTAATTTGCTTCATTAAAGAGAATCTGAAGGGTGAAATCGAGTTGCAAGCTAAAGGATTGCATTACCGCAAATAAGGGATCCCCTAAACAATTATATAAAAGATTCCTTATAAGGCCCCTCCTATATACATAATATAGCAAGGATAGCAGGAAAAAGGGAAACCCTATATAATATAAAGCACCCCTAAGTATTTCAAAAGCATACGCAGCTTTGGCCCCTTTCCTTTTGTCCGGTATTAAGGGTATTCATTATAGTACAAGATAAGCAAGAGTTCTTGTGCTATAAAGTAAAGTTTTCTCAAATATATTAGGAAAGGTAATTCGTATATTTAAAATTCAAGGCAAAGTTCTACTATTTAGTACATTCGCTAAGAACCGCACTTTAAAGCAAAGCATTAAGGAACTGGGTTTTAAAAGGACTTAGTTACAACAAATTCATTTAGCTAGACCCCGAGCTGGACTAGGAATGCCTACTATAAAATATGTTACAGAAAGTCCTTTTTTGTATAGCTAGTAATAGACGACCCCGTCAATACAGGAGTCATAGATTACACAAGAGAGTCGACTAGCTTTACGAAATTAATTATAAGTATTCTCTTTCCTAATTCAAAGTTAGAGTTGTCAAGGGCCGCACCCCCATTAGATTAAAGAAGAAGTTTCACTAAAAAGGTCTTAGACCAGATTCTAATAGCAGGATTCAAACCCACTATATTCTTTACTAGGATTGCACTGCTCTACCTCGGATCTGTTATAAATTATTGTTTACATAAATTCCCGAGTAATAAAAAGGCATATATCTTAAATTAACGAGCTCGGTATTGAAGAGATTCTTTTCTATCAAGTCTGATTCCTAACTTCTTTTTTGTGTGATTCCCCTTTGAGTTTTAAAGCTTAGCTTAAACGCACTTCTTTTTCAATATATAACGAAACCGCTAAACTGAAGTTAACTCTAAGAAATTATTTTGCTTAGAGGAATTTTATAAAGAATGGTAATAACGTTCCCTACTATAACTAATATTAGCTACTAAAATATAAGGTGCATTTGAAGAACTAAAAAAGAAGTGTAACAAAAGCTAGTAACGAATTACATTAAGAAAAGAGTCTCGTCGAGTAATAGTAAGAAAAAGCTGTATCTCATATCCTAACTCGCAATAAGTCTCTTAAATTCCAGCCTTTCGTGAAACTTTGTATTTGTACAAGTGAGAAACTTCTAATATAATAGTATTTTACCAAAAGGGAGTTTTGTAATACTCTAACTAACCTCCTCACTTCGTTCAGTAGAGTGTTATGAGGAAGTAACCCTATAATATAAGGAGCCGAAGGGAATTCCTCGTTTCGAGCATGCTGCTGGGATATAAGAGTTGGGTAGTCGGCACCACTTATGTAAATAGAAACGCTTATCCATAAGTATTTAATACTGGATTTCTGAGATTCGAACCTTTGCATGTGTTGGGAAGAAGGATTCACTTAACCATAAAATTAAATAGGAAGACTTTTTATTTATTATTTAAGATTTTTATGATAATAAAAGCCTATACTATAACTTAATACCTCCTCAACTACTGTTACTATACCGGTAATTTGATCCAACAACAAGGGTATATAATAAACAACGGAGCTTTTGAGTGTATATAGTATGTAATGTCCTCACAAAAGGGATCCTCCGCCTTCTGAAGCACCCAGTCTCTACTAGCGAAAACTAAACACTAGATTGCTAAGCTAAGATCTAAGAGTCTAGTATAATACAAGGTTATAATATTGATTGAACAAATAGGCAACTAAGGCAGGCGGGCTTTGAGTCTTGAAAATAATGCGACTTTCGTGAGGGATACTTTTCCACTTTTTTATCAAAAACCTAGAAAAATAGGTTTTTAGTGAGCGTATTAGAACTTAAGAAAAGCCCGTGTCAGTGAATAACAATACCAGCTAAGCCAGCGGGACACTAAGCCTTATAAACCCCTTCCAACAAAAAGATATCATAAAGCAAAAATAGGCCGAGCCTAGCAAGCCTGATTTACTTTTAATAGTTAAATGGAACGGACGGAATTAAGGGACAGTACTGTTCTCAGTTCCCGATTCAAAGAAATCCTTTATAGAAAATACTGTATGATATTTTAGAGGACTTAACACTTCCTGTACATACAACAAAGTTGGGGAAGCAAGAACTAGGATAAACAGTCGAGCGCTTTTACCCCCTAGAATTTTTTTGCTATAGATGGGTTCCCGTTTAATATTTAAAAATAGTAGTAGGAATTTTTCTATTAGGGTCTCCGTTAATCTATTGCAGAAATTAGTTGAAACTAACCCCTATAAGTGTGGGGGTGTAGCTTGAGTTTGTAGCAAGTACTCTCGGGGGAACCACTTATATGTAACTTTAGAGGTCTATTGACCCACTTAAGAATCCTTATTGATAAAAATCATCATCTTAGAAATAGAAAGATTTTTCTTTCAGCAATCTTACCAAATACACCTGCTAATCAAGGGAACACAAAGCTCCTTCTAAAATCAAGCTAAAATCGTGTAAGGGTTTCTTTTCGTATAAATATAGGTTTTTCTGTACCAGTATAGGGGTGTCATAAGGAAGGGCTACAATTTACATGTTTGACATTTAAACCGAGGGTTAACCAAAGTCCTTTAATAAATTCTAACTTATAATTAACGATAACACCAAACCTGGCTTGGACAAAAACCTCGATTAGATTAGAAAACTTGAGGATTACTTCCTTACTTACCGGAATACAAAAACAGGACAATACCAAATTACTCAAATCTAAAAGCTAAACGAAACCCTGCTTACTTCTTCCTTGAAATAGAGGATTCCTCTCAATACTCCATAATAGTATACTTTCCTTAGCTTTGGATGGGTTCATTAAGAAACAGAAGAGTCTAAGAATTTATCCATAAAGTCTATTACCCCATATACTCATGAGCAACTGAAAACAAATATAAATACCTATTAACTATATAACAAAAGCTAATTATTACTTCAATTTTAATGGCATTTTTTTTTTATAAAGGAAATAAAACAAATAAAGAATTTCTTTCTAGCTAATTAACTAATTAATTAAGAATTTTAATACAACAGATAGGGAATATCTAAACTCAAAAGTTCTAGCTAGCCATACAATTTATAGAACTTCGATATATAAAAAACGAGCAATCCTTTGCATATGGTGAATGAGACTGTAATAGATCCTACAAAAAGTCAAGCGTAAAAGCTCGAAAAGAGGATGCATTATTCCGTTTTATTGAAACCTAGGCTTTATATAAAGTGTATTTTTAGATAAGTTTTATATAAGGTAGATAAGCACCAGTTCTATATTTCTACAAAGAAGCAGACTCCCATGGCCCCTCTCAATAAGTAAAGGGCCCTTATTTTATAATATACGTCGCAGTCTTACGTACTAACAAGTGGATATATTTTTTATTTATACGCGCCCTATTGGGATTTTGTAGTTCAATCGGGTTAGATCACTGCCCTGTCAAGACAGCAGTTGCGGGTTAAAGTCCCGTCAATCCTGAATTCTTAAAGGGATCCCTAACTAACAAAGTAAGACAAAAGCAACCCCTTTAAGACCCAGTTCTTAATCCCTTACCCCGATTTTTTCTTTACTTCCTTAACTCTTAAAGCTTTACCTAGAACGAGTAAACAGAACAACTCAAACTAGAGCCGTATCCTGGACCACCTATCCACCCCCCCTATTACTATTCCTATTTGGCAGGTTTATTTGAAAAAGAAAGAATTTACATTTCAATAAGGAAGAATTTTAGTAATAAAGAACCCTTTTTTATATACTTTTTATTGCAAATTTCATATATTGAGCATAGAACACCCCCTTATATTAATATTATAAAAGAAGCTGTTACTTATAAGAGCCGCTAAAGAAACCAGTTTGTAAAATTGAGCACCACTTTCACTATTTAAGGAATTATGAGCTAAAGCTTACCTTACCGAAAAACGAATTAACTTTAGTTTTAGGGTTCTCTACTGTTTTTAAACCGGAACCACATAACTAATAAATGGCACCGGGCGTCCTACAAAGGGTTTCAAGAGAAAAAAGTATTTAGTTAAAGAAGCAGTGATGTACATTTTGTTGTTCATAGTGTAATTAGAAGCAGCTAAAAGACCTAAGTTTCTTTTAGATTCTACATGGTACAGACTAGATGGTACAGACTAGCCCAAGAGTGGAATCCTAATCCGAATTAAGGAAAATACTCTCGTAACTGAGAAATCTCCCTAGCCGTAGCTTAAGCTCTTTTTTTTGTGAAACTTAGTAGATTATAAATTCATTATTAGTACTTTCTTTGTCTTCGATGCCCTTACACTTATCTCCAGGAACCCCCATAGTAGAAACGAAGACTACCTCGTTCACAGATAGGGACTCACCAAGAACCCGTAGGGGTTTTACATTCCAAACAAATAAAGTTAAAGTGTCCCTTTTTGACCTGTAAGTAACTCAGATAGGAGCTCTAGCTATTGCAAACATCTAAAATGGGTACAGTGGAGCGGTTATTCTAGGAGTATTTCTTAGTTTTCTTTTACAAAAAAAAAGCGGAATTCATTTATATATTTCCAACGATTTTAGGGTCCTTCTCACAGCATGTCATCAACAAACCCGATTCAAACAGCAAAAATCTTATATATAAGAATCCAGTGAATGTACTGCTTAGATTTCTGGTCGTCTTTGAAAGCTATTGAAGGTATGGGGATGGGGCTCCTTTGGTGCTATCGGCTTTTTTCATTAGAAGAAATTCTGAATATACTTTAAATTGCAATAGTTTATTAAAGTAAGGCTGGGAATGAGGCAAGCTTTTGGCTTACTTGTAAATATCGCTTAGGGATTCCTTTTGGTAAACAGGAATTGCAGCAAAATATATTGATAATAATTTTTTTTAGTTAGGGCGGAAGCCGATAAAAAGCGTTCAGATTTCACAAAGGGAATTTAAGATCATAGAGTAGAGAACACGGGCCCCTTTTGTCAAAGTACTTTAGCGCGGGCTGGGGTTAGAAGTTAAGAGTAAGCTATTTTGCTAGCTTAATACAACAATACAGTATGCGATAAATAAAGTATCATATAAAAAGAATAAGCTAATAAGTAGGTTCAAGGGTTTACTATTTAGCTCAATTCCTAAGTTAATGTCCTTAAGTAAATATATCTTGAAAGTATCTGTACGAGCAATTTTTATAGGGTCGACCCCCGGGGGCTATCTAAAAAATTTACAAACTGGAACAAAGAAAAGGGTTGCTATTTGAATAGGAGGTAAGTAACTTTTCAAGATTTCCAATTGTGAATGATTCTTTCGATGCATTAATTCTAAAATGTCCATTACACATGTGTTCCCGGTAGTGAGTGTTAGGGCCAGAAGTCTTTTCAATATAGTGGCCTTTCCTAATTAGCTGAATTGAATATAGATTTCGTTCCAATTATTACTTAAAGAGGGAGAGTACTAAAGAGCTATAAAGTTTTGTGTCTAGATTGAGGTCTCATACCTATTCTATATAGTATATACTAGAGAATATCGCTAATGCTACGATTCTTAGTTTACGGGATTTAATTTACTGTTTATGGATAATTGTTTACGAATTCCAAAGGATAGTAGTTAAGGATTGTTCTGGGTAACCCAAGTGATATTAATTTTATATCTCTAAAAGGAAACCTTACGTTCTGAAATCTTGCTTGAAGAAAGGGAGTCCTACCTCCAGTATTTTAATAATTTGAAAAGTTAGTAAGGAAAACTCGGGAAATCTCGTATACATAAAATTACTATAGAAAGAATGGTAACTGTATAGAAAGTCTGGATTTTTCTTTCATTTTTGCGTTGACCTTTTATCCTATATACAATTAAAAAGTAATAGCTCTATCCTTTTGACCTCGGGAATTTCACTGTGTTTGGTAATTCAAAACTCTATTTATAAGATTTATGTCTTCATCCTGGGTTCCGTTACAAAGAGACACGAACGAAGGATTTTTCTAGCTCTCCTTGGGGGAATCTCGGGGCGGGCTGTTGAACGAGGGTATCATTTCGGGAGAGTATCCTAAGATATGATATAAACAAACGGTGTTATATCTAGAGTTTTCGAGAGCTATCTCCATTCAACACTAATTAAAACAAAAAAGTGTTATAAATTTCCTTTTGAAATAGAAACGATCACCTTGTATGCTATATAGGAAACCCTGTAGATTAACTTCTCTAGCTAGGTGCCGGTCTACAAAGTATCCAGTGCGAGGTAATTAGGATCTAGTTTTACTCTATATTAAAAACAAAGGACTTCTTGACTTCTTCTTGGACCTTGTAAATACCAAATTACACTAAATAACCAAGTACAGGTATTACTCAAGTAAGCACTTTTTCCCAGGAGTCGAATCAAATTTTTGTTAAGAAAAGCTATTTTTACAAAAGCGCGGGTGCCCAATAGGATATGCAATATGAAGTAAACCAGTGTAAGATAATAAGGAAGGAAACTTGTAAGAGTATGTCACAGCCTTAGACTATCTTTAACTTTTAGGGTATAATAGCAAGCTTTTAACTAGGGGTTCTTGACTTAGGCTTACTTTCAAAGGTTTTCCTTATTATTTTTAAGGGATTACCCCATCTAAACGAGCGGTATTTTCATTATCTGCACAGTCTCTATACATAACATACTAAAAACAACTGTATATTATTTCCATTCTTCGTAAGTAACCTAATGCAACTCCTATGATCTTTGTCATATTCCTAGCTCTAGTCATCTTCTAAAGTATGATACCTTAATAGCTTCACTTCAAGTCACCTTCTATACGGTTACCATGGGCCCTTGTGTTTCTATCTCCATCTTTAATTCGATATCTAGTACAAAAGCGAGTAAGCTGTTAAATAGTTAATTTGTCCTAAATCCTCTTATATAACGAGTTCTTTTAAGAGGGAGAGGGAGCCCCAATCCAGGATTTTCCAGTTTTAATAATAAATGGTATAAGCCTAAAAGACATTTTTGAAAGCTTGCTCAATACCTTGATTAGTACCCTATTCCTATATCGTTTGACTCAGTCTTGTATCCTATACCTATGCATTTTTATAAGTCTTAGACTTCTTAGACTATGGATTCTCTGGATATAAGGAAAGGGTTGAAACTTATTAGTCATCTTTCAAACACCAGGATGAACCCGCTAAGCTTTAACTTCAAAGCTTAAAATAAATAACACTTCAGTAAACCATATATATAAATATAATTTTTTTTTTTTAGTTTAAAAAGTACAACACCTTTTTCTAAACAATAAGGTACCTGAGAAAAACCTCCTTTTAGTGATCAAAAGCAAAGCCTTTTAGGGAGCTCCTTTGGATAAAAAGTTAGCAACTACCTTACTCGTACTTCAATTATTCATACAAATAGCTTACTCTTAAGCAAGATCTAAGAGAGTTTAATTTGAGCAGATAAAATAACTTATTATGTACTTTTATAGAATAAATTAGTATGGGATAAAGGCTGTTGAGGAGCAGTTGAGCTAATTTCGTAAGCTTCTTGTACACCAGGTAAACTGAAATCCAAGTTAGACAGCGGTCGCGAGTTCTAATCCTGTCATATGGGGGTAATTTAACATTTGTTATCCTGAGCCTATAAGACCGCTTTTTATCTTCCACCCTTTTTAGTGAGTTGTTGATTCCAAAAACTCGATAAGATTCAAGACTCTGATTAGAAATTCTACCTTTTTACAAGTAAGGGCAAACTTTTCCTATTAGATTTAAATAAGGTCAACAACGTAGATTCCTTGCCTTACCTTAGCATACTAAACAGGTATCATTGTAGCGAACTGTAAGGTTCTCTACCTTCGCAAGAGGAAAAATAGACGAGTTGGCTCTTACGTTAACTAACTTAACCTGGTAAACCTAGGACACGACGGGATTTCCTTATATACCTATTATGTAGTGTCATGGATACACTTTTTGACTCCCGTAGACAATTACCTTATTACCTGTAACAAATACCAGTTAAAGGCTGTCTTTTAAGAGGCTGTCTGCTTTGCTTTTCTTTATAGTTTGGCCCAACAAAAAATTCTATCAAGTATAACTCTGCTTTGTTTTATGGCTACTACTTTTCCAAGTGGTTAGGTCTCCAATTTATCTACGAATTTGGCTACTGCGCAATACTGCTTCTTTAGTGTAAAAGCACACATACCTCTGATTAACGAGTGCCCAGTCTTTTTTATAAACTAGGTCCGCGTCTTATGAAATTAAGAAGTAGACAGGAGATATACATCTGATTAAACCTAATATACTTGTAGCTCTCTATACTTAATCCACTATTTCAGCTATTTCGATAACCAAGGAGCAAGACATTACGCTTCCCTTTACTATTTAAAAGTTACAGAGAATGAGGCTGGAATTCCCTCAAAATACAAAGCAAAAAGCATCCAAGGGATAGTCCCTAGTTAGCAGTAATACAAGTAATTAAGAGGCAAGCCGGCGAGTATTCTAAATTCAATTTTCGTTATAATTTTTAATATAAATAAAGAGTGCAATGCAGCTTGTGAAGAGTTATTTATACTTAAGAATTAAGAAAAAGTGAGTCAATTATAGGTATATTGTAGGTTCAAAACCTGCTTAAAACTAAGTTATACAATAAGAGGAGCCCGAAATAGAGAATTTATATACCCACTTGTACTTAGAATCTACTGTGGAATTTCTTTTGCCTACCTAGTCTACTTCATTTAAAGGAGCTCCGTAAGTGAATTAAGTGAATAAGTTTTGGCTATGTTGGGAGTTCCGGTAAAGGGCATTTAGGGGTCAAGCCTAAACTTAACGCATTCTATATTACATTGTTGGTTTTCAAGATAAAAAACTTTGAACTAAAAAATAAATAAAATAGCGGCTACTTAAAGATTAGTAGCTTTAATCGGGGCCTTTTTCTAAAGAGTCGTGCCAGGAATATACTATTTAAATTAAATTTAAAAGCTTTGCCTGGGGAACTTTAATAAGTAATAATTGTATTCAAACGTAGTTACTTTGAAACGAAGCACTTTCAACTGGAGGAAATACCAAGATATACCCCTATAATACTAAAGAGTACAGTACTCATTATTAAATGAGAACCGATTGCTGTATACTGCTCTTAATTCTAGAAACGCATAAACGTGATAAGGCTGGTATATTAAGAAATCCCGTTATTTGTTATAAGGAAAAACTATAAAAACCGGGGATTTCAAGAAATACACTTAAAATCTATACTAAAGTAAAGCATTATAAACGACTAACTTTACAAAAAAGCTTACATTAAAATACTAATATTTTAATTACTTTTACTACTAGGATCCTTTTGAAGATAACTACTTATTCGGCGCTGGTAGAACACAAGTTTAATAGAATATAAGTCGTAGGTTCGAGTCGTGTGTATCTTAGTAATTCTTCTTATGTTTAGCAAAATGCAATTGTGGTGTAGCTAGCAAGAACTCTAAATTGTTCGGTAAGAAATAAACTCTAAAAAATAATCTTGTATTGTAAGATTACTCTCTAATCATATAGAGCTTAACTTGATACCAAGAACAGCAAAACGATTCTCTCAAAGTAGCAGAACTAGTAGAAAATGAATGTCCTGTGGTAATATTTTTTTTTTAATAACACAAATATGTAAGGGTGTAATTGTATATAAACAAGAAGTAATTTCATACCAATAAATTCTAAAGTCTTTTATATCATTGCTTCAATAAACCTATGATATTCATATATTTATGATTCTCTGCTTTACCGCAAGAAATCCTATTAGCTGCTTTGAACCACGTATGCCCTACCGAGAACTTGAGCTCTAGAAGTCGCACTGGTTTATTATCCTATAATCCGAAAATAGCTTATATACAATAAGTGGTAGTTTTATAGTATCTGCTTTCCTTCTAAAAGTATGGAATTTTCTGTTTCATTATTCTTTTTTTTTTTTCTTTTTTGATCGACTGCTCTTTTGAGTACCTAGCATGCAAGGGCTCAGGTAGGTTCAATCCTAGTTTTTGGAAGGATATAGCATATTGTCTTTTAGGGCAAGCTTTCTCGAATCCGTGCTTTATTCTTTTTGTTAATTATAATTTATACTAAGTATATATAAGGGTCCATCAGTGAATTAAAAACGTAAGTTCGAGTCTGTGGGACATTTGTAGGTGGAAATCGTCGATATTGAAGATTAAGAAAAGAGTAAAACATAAGCATACAAGAGCTCATTTCAATATAAGGGGTTAAAGTAGAAAGTACAATATTCTACTATTAAATTCACCTTAGCGTAAATTCTTGTTTACAGAATCTCTCTTAGCAGACAGCTTTGTATAGCTAAGCCCCTCACTTGATAAACCTTTGGCGGATATTAGCCAGTGCCTTTAATAGGAAATTACTTTATTACAAGGCTTAAAATATATGTGTCAATATTTAATAAGGGAATTCTTTTATATCTAGCTCAAGCAAACCCTCTTTGTAGCGGGCAATCAAAGGAAAAGGCACTTAAAGAGAGACCCATATTTATTATGCTTGACTTATAGCTTTAGCATATGGTGTTGTTTATAGTAATCAGATCAAAAAGAGGGACGCTTAGAAAATAGACATGAAAACAAGTGGAGTACCTGGGTTTGTTTTTCACGGGGTCTCGTAAGGAATTTTAGTTTCATAAAAAGCAAATAACTTAGTATATTTGCTGGGTTAATACAATATTTTAGGCTTTTTACATTGCCAGATAAAAGGAGTCCTTACTATTTGGAACAGCTGTATTAAAATCAAAAAATATGAGAGGTTCATCAAAGATCGATTAATAAGAGTCTATATCAATATAAATAAAAATAGCACAAAAGAGTTTTTTCCACACACTTTTATGTTTATTTAGAGCAGGTGTCCTCTAAAAAAAGGATCTTGTAATTCTATAGATAGACTCCTTAAAAACGCTTATACAAGACCGCAAAAAAAGAAACGCCCTTTCCTTTCCGGGTGTATAACTCAGTTGGTAGAACATTGGCTCTTGGAATCAGCATGCAAAGGTTCGAATCGAGTCTTTACTGAGTATTTTAAGGAAAGAGTACCCTCCTTAGTCAAGCTTTCAAAGCGGATTTATTTAAATCATGAAATTACGTTGGTGAATACCTTCATCTTTAGTTTTTTAGTAATTCCCGGTTCAAAGAAAAGGAAAAAGTCTTTACTTCATCTCACTTTAGGAACTTCATATAAGTGTCTTACATTTATGCTAATATATCCCCGGTTTCTGTCAACAAGGGTAATTTCTTCATTTACAACCCGACATTTAGGAAATTTGGGCCAATAACGTGTTGTTCCACTGAGTTTCTGTTTTTATACTGCAGATACCTCGATTTTATATAGTTAGTAATACCAAAAAGCAGCCCTCAACCTTAATTTAATTAGGTGTATTTTAGACTTTCTATAATTCAGTAAGAAACCCGGCGAAACTTCGGCTTGAACCATCCGACCCACCCCATATAAAAGATCTCGTTTTAGTTTCACGGCAAATCATAAGCTGACCTCAGCATCCTGTTTACAGGTCCGGTCCATTAAGAAGGAGCTAAGACTACTTATTTTTTGAATAGTTTTTAAAACAATAGCAGAACAACAAATCGGGTATTAAAAGTAGAATAATCAGCACGAACGTTCCCTGCTGGGAAGTCCACTCATAGCCACGAGAAACTTAATGTAGGAATGTAGGCCAACTCCATAAGACTTACTACTCTATTTTTTAATTAAGGAAATAAGAAATTCAGGAACAAGGGGGTGCTTACTTAGCATAGGACTCTCGTCCATTTACATTTAGGAAGATGCCTGTTATAGTATAAGGGTTCGGGCTTTAATAGAGTGCCTTTATTAAGGGATTTAGAATACAGAAAAATTACACTAAGTTTATATCAAGTGGGCCTCTTAGGAGTTCGTTACACGATAAACATTTGAATTGAATAGCGTTAGTATCAGTATCAAGGATACCCCCATACCCCTCTCTTTTCCTTTTGAGAAACTTATATGATATCATTTTTCTTGGTTATATGCTCTAATAAAGTCTTTCTATAATAAACTAATCTAATCTTAACTTAGGAATTCAGCCTTCTCTTTTCAGGCTTAGGTGTACATGGATACACTCCGAACGTTTTCTTTTATCCAACTTACCCCAGTACTCTACATATTATAGAATATTCATTATCAGGAAAAATCTCTCATTATACTGTTATTAGCTATCTCTGAATTACACTTTATTATAAGAAATCGGTTAATAAACAAGAAGGTTCTAAGGTAACTCAAAGCAGATGTTTTTACTTAAGAAACGTAATTTCGATAAAGGCAAAGACTCCATATTCCTAAAACCTGACTGAAAAACACCCTACGCCGTAGAATTCTTTCTAACTCGACCAATAAGGTAGCTCTTGTGCCTTATATAAATAACTTTGTCAATAGTGTTCTTGCGGACTTCTTATTTATACCTACTCTTTTCAAGAAATCTTGTGAGAACTGACCCATAAACATGAATAAGTGATTAGCTTGGTAATGAACATAACATCAAGTAGTACTTTGTTTAAGTGCTAGGTCTAAGAGTGCTCTAAAAACTTTTATACAATACAATTCAGCGTTACCTGCCATCTACTCAGTATCTGGAATAACGCCTACGTAAGATATATTGTCCCTACGAGGCTCTACTATTTTTAATGTTAAATAGGGTATAAAATTAGTATGGTCTATTCATTCCCCTGGTATTTGTCAAAGAAGCCTAAGTTACAGCAGGATCTATGGTTTTTATCGTGACAATTTCTAAAAATGAAAGGGGTGCACTTAATCCCAAATGCTGTAATACACTCACATAAGAATTCCTCTAATTAAAGAAAAGCATTCCTTCGGATTGACCGGGAAGAGGTTTTGTTCCTCATGTTCCCGTGTTTCCCTTGTTTTTAATTAGTATTATCTAAAGGGTAGCACAAAAGGTTTCTAAGCCCCTTAATGAGTTTTTTTAGTAAAGGCGGATTCTAGGAACTTACTTCGTAGAAAAGGCGTAAGGAAATAGTATTCTTTTTATCATAGTATATATATATTACAAAATATAGAATAAATTTTTATACAACACCCTGATACTCCTTAACTATTGTTAACATTCCTATTTAATAATACAAAAACAACGAGCTAGTTATACAAAACAAGAGGAAATCTCAGTAAGTAAGAAGTACCCCCTATTATTAATAGGGAATTCCTTGCATTTTAATACCTGTAAAATACAAAATATAAGTCATATTCTGTATAGGGAAATTTCGTAGTTAGTAATTTTAGAAAATAATATTAAAGGCGTAGTATTATATAGATTGATAGCGTAATTAGTTCAATTTCCGTTGGCGGCACAGAAAGCAGGTTAGAACAAGGATTAATAAACGCAAATGTTGTAGGTTCAAGTTCCCAGGGCAAAGCTTGATTCTATTTCGAATTCAGCCAAAACAACTGGGAATATTAAAAAAGGGAGAAGTAGCACACAAGTTTGTACAGGATTTACTTGATAAGTTATAGTTCTTTTGCAGAGCTTACAAGAGATAATCGCGATAATAAAGTATGAAGTCTAAGGTCTACGCGGGGGTACTTTTAAATTACATGATTTAAAATCTACTCGGTTACTAAGACTTAGAACCCCTTTTTAGATTTTACTCAGACGCTAATTCAATTCTTGTCGGTATCTTACTTAGTAAGGGATTGGGTGTACCCCAGGAGCGTATCCGTTCTAAAGAGATTCAAGTGTCTCTTTATTTGCCTACTTTTTGGCTAGTCTTCTTAAGAATAATTTTTAGGCCAAGCAGTCCTTATGACTACATTTCTATCAGAGGTATCTTCTTTATTTCTTATAAAAGCCTGTTCGGTGCCCCCCTTTGTTTCTAGGTTTCATATGCCCGTTCTTGTTAAAGGCAGCAGAGAAAGGCAAAAAATGCACGGGTAAGGATAATGACAATTAGAGTATAGAAGTAAAGGCTGTATTCTTCCTGATCCAGGTAAATCCAGTTAACGAAGTAAGTTACAAAGAAGTAAAATAGGCCTCTTAATTAATTCGTAAATAAGCAAGGTAGGCATCTAGAAAGCAAGTAGTTACTAAACAGGAGTGTTATAAATCAAAAGGATTAAGAAGTGGAACTCTATAGTTAGGGCTTGGAGGTATCCGCTCTATTTCCCCGAATCGCGTAGTTCTTAAAACAAATATCTCTGTACTAAATTCCTCCTTTTTATTACCCTGAAAATTCTCCTGTAGAACTTTATCCCTCTAGAGAATCCTGTATATTCTAAAGCTTATCTTTTAAGGGATCCTTAATTATCCTGTATACTCCCGATCGTTATTATTCTTCTACTCATTTTGTTAGGTCGTTAGAAGTTACCAACTTATATTTCATTTATATGCCCGGTCTCCTTAGAGGTTAATATAGCAAATGCGCATTCTTTTATACAAAGGATATTTTAAAGTTGGTAAGAGCATTAGTCTTATAAGGAATAGCCAAAGGTTCAAGTACTATTGACGGAGGAGAATTAGGAAGACTTGACTTAAGAATGTCATGACTTACAATATTTATCATTAATGAAACCAAGAGTTATAATCACTTAGATAAAGAAATGTTTTGTTCTATCTCTCTTGAAATCTGGCATTTTAGTGAATTAATTAGCACGTTTACACTTGTGGTATAACAGATACTAATTGTGATGCTGGTCGTAGGTTCGAATCTCATACTTTATTAGGGAATTTTACTTTCTTTCCCATGCTTTTTTGGTTGTAAATCACAGGAATGTAGAAATGAAGTACAGGAATTGTCAATCAAAGCGGGGTCTTTCCTTTCTAATCTAAATAAGGGAATCCCAACGAGAAACTTGGGTCTATAATTTAGAAGGAGTAACTGGAATTTTCAGTTTAAGTGCTAAAGGATAGCTTTTCTTGTTTCCAGTCCGTAAAGTAGTTTAGAGGGTAAGGTTTAACAAAAGGAGAGTTGCTTTCGTGTTCCTATGATTTCATTCAATTTGAGAAAGTAAAAGAACTGAGGCTCAAGTCATTTGTTTTCGGTAAAGACATGATGTAGAACTCAGGGATAAAGAAGTGGGTTTCTAGTAAATAAAGTGTAGTAATTCTCGTATATTTATAGTTTTTGAGTCTTAATAAATAGGTATGAAGAAAAAGTAGGTCAATAAGAAGTTGGAGTTGGCATCTAAGTTCCTATCCTATTTTGAGTTTTGTATTTAATCAGTTATAGGACCTCCCTTCTTAATAATTGACAGGAAACCCTCGAAAGTTCTTGGCGTTGTTGGAGCTAATATGACGTCCCCTCCTAAGCAAAGTTATATAAGGACTTTCTCTCATGATTCACACATCAATCTTGATTTTTATAAAACTGCAATTAGTCGTAGAATCAAGCATTCATTTTTTTTTTTTAATTACCAAAAACTCCTACTATAGCTTAAGCAAATATGCCTTATAATATAGATTTAGTAACTCATATTACTCTAGGACAAAAACTTTCTTGATGATCAACTACAGACTTTAATAGTGTTTTTCCAATTCCTTGCGTTTTAGTAAATTGCTATTTAAGGCTAATGAGGATCTCCACCAAGTCAATTTTTCTAAACTATAGTACCCTCTGTAAAGAAAGTAAAGACAAATTAAGGAGAGTCCCTTAAACATTTATAAGACACCGGGATTGGACCCTTGAATTCCAAATTATGACTTGTTATACCAAACGGCAGAGATTTGCCCTGCCTTTTATAGGGAAGCCAAAAACATCTAATAGTTATAGTCTTAGGTCAATCTGAGCTATTTCTTACTTTTCAGTTTCCGGAACCCCCGGTAGTAGACACACTAGGGGAGTGCGGCTCGTTGAGGTGAAAAACCCTTATAGAGATTTCGTTATTGATCGGTTTCTCGGACTTCCTTACTAAACTAATTAGGACGTACCAATAGATTACCGGCTTGCTTAACTTGGTTATGAAATTCCCAGGCTCCTCATATCATATTGTTAGCAAATAAAATGGATTTATTAGCTAGTTAGTTGACTGCTTTCTTCAAGTTCAAGAATATTCTAGGTAGGAATTAAGAGAATAAGATCAAATTCCACAATAAACATAGGGATTTTGTGTTATAGAAAAAAACAAAAGGATTCAATTTGACTCCTATTATATAGAATTTTGCTCCTTTTATGGAAGTACTGTATCAGATCCTATATTTTTATTACGGATCCCTAAAGATACTGTAAGTAGTCCCTATAAAAAAAAGAAACAAGTTAGTAAAAGACGAGTATCCCAGATAAATCGAGTTAGACCTTAGGATACCCCCTTAAATATCCCCAGCACCATTCCCATTCACAGTAGTTCGTATAGTATATGTAATAAAGAGCGATTAGCGCAGCCCCATCTTGTTACGAATATAATTCTGGATTGTCTATGCCCGGTAAATAAACATTGCTACTAAAACTGCGTCTTAAAAAGAGGTTCTGGGATGGATAAAAGGTTAACCCGGAGCCGGAGTACATAAGTTTTATAAATTGGTATCAAAGGAGTCCCTGTAGCAATAAAAGCCAGAATTTAAATACCCTGCCTAAAAGAGTTCTCTCTAACCTCGGGACTCATTAATAAATAGGAACTTGTCTTTGCCAAAGGGGATCTTAAAAGCTACGCGCTTTCCTGAGATAAATATTTTTCTAATATAATCGAGCTAGAATTTCTATTAGATAGAAAACCCTAATCACATACTGAAAGATTAAAAGTTAACTAATACTTAGTTATTTACTAGAATCGCGGAGTGCGAGCTTCTCGTCCCGTCAGTCCTAAGCTAATAAATTACTACTAGTGATAGGGCTCTGCTTTAACAGTTAGAGTAAGAAACTCTTATAGAGAATTTTATACTGATAATTCCTTGAAATTTTAGTTAACCCAGACCGGGATTTCTCGCCAAGAGAGCTGCAGCTTTAAGGACGAAATGGGCTTTATACGAGGTTTCTAATCCTATGGGAATCCCTTATAAATGGGTGAGTATACCACAACACTCCGACTATTTTATAACTACGGGCGGTTCCTTTATTGAAAAGCTTAACTTTGTTACTTACTGGATATCAGATTAGAACTCTTGTCATTATAAAAGTATTGTAAGTTCTTCTTGAGTATCTTTTGCTTAGAAGGAACCTTTTGCTGCTTTATTTATTAGAAGGGAACCCCCTTTTTTGTGTAAAGTTGTGCATGGGTTTTTATAAATTCGAGAGCTTTAAGCGTGCAAGTAGGTAAACCAACATATACAAATTACCTGTATTTTTATAGATCGAGGATACTCTTTTTGTATTTCATATCAAGAAAGCCAATACATAGACGTAGCATACTAGGAATTAAAAAAGGGTACTGCGGCCTTGGATACGCAGCAGAGACACTCTAATTTTACGGGATTTATAAGACTTCCTGACTCAAGGAACTCCTATAGAACTCTTGTAATTAAATTCTCTCTTCAGTATAGGAATATACAGGGACTTCGTATATCCGATAAATTGTTCTATTCGCGACATGGTTTAGTGTTCTAACTGCGCTCCTATAATCTGTTCCTAAAAAATTAAGTTGAGTCATAGTCATGTCATATGTAGAAAATACCTAAAAAGTAGTTAAATAAAGGGGTCCCAAGTTACAATAATTTAATGCAGTTTGTCCTTTTTGGTTTAAGCAAAGTAAGGGGTTCCTAAGTTTTATATAAACCCCTAAAAGCCTTAATACATATTAGAATTGAAACTCCTTTGTGTTTAGAAGGGGAGTCTAGCTCTTGAAGAAGTACAAGACGCTTTTTTGTTATAAGGTATGGTTATACCTTTTTTGTAGAGTATGCACACTCCTATTTTGGGATCTAACCCAGAAGTATTTAATGTAATGGAGTGAAATAACAAATTAATTTTTGAAGCTATCCTATACCCCTCTGTATTAATGAACTCGGTTTACTTATATACCCTATACTAAAGACAGGACCCCTTTATTACAAATAAGTATAGGCACTCAGATCTCACAGGGTTGTCTTAGGAAATTGAAAATATATACTAACAATATTAAGCGGGTGATAGACAAGAAACTTTTAACTATTATATTCCCTTGGGAAAGGGGGCTGTTGTAACTTAGTAATTTAGGAATCCCTCTTGATAAATTTAGAGTCGTGAGAATTCGATTGACTCCAGGGGGGAAATAGAAGACATATCTTTGTCATGGAAAAAGTTTTTATATAACTAAAAGGGATTTAGAAGGGCCTAAGTATTTCGTTAAATCAAGATTCAACTTAGTAACTAGCTCTTATAAGAAAAAAGAATTTATCTTACTAAACATTAGAAAGTTTTTACTTTTATTCCTGTCCTTTCTAGTCTGGCAAAGGTAAATACTCTACTCGGAGTTAGAGAGCCCCAGGGAGATCTTATCAGGAGCACTCTCTTTAATTATGCACTCACATTTGCTATTATAACTTTGGATATTTCTGAGTATAGTTTTCATATTATATTAGCGAATTATAGAAACTCGACAAAAGGTAGTATAATAAACTTATATAACCTAATCAATTCTAGGATGTTCCTTGCTAATCCAGTTCCGTGCTGTTGTTTCTGGTGATAGCACTGCTGTTCCATATAATGTCTGAAACTAATTGTATAATACCCAGATTTTCGTAGCCTAAGTTTCTGTCCCCATTATTGCAACGGGATGTTAACTTGACTTAATAAAAAAGATTACAGCGATTTACGGTTTATAGGTGTAGTTTGAGAAACTCCAGTAGTTGGAGATAAGTACCCTTCAGTAAAATGAAAAAGGAAAGTCCTATGATAACATCTCTTAATTTTCAATGGGTTTCAAGATTGACTTTAAACGGAGGAGGCTTCAAGGCGTGAGGCAAGTATATTGGAGTTATCCAACTTGTTAGCAATAGACTTAGTTAGATCCGTCATTTTAAGAAGAGAGGTAGAATCCAATTCCCACAGTGATGAATATAAGCACAATTGAAATTCAAATTCAACTGTCGTTACCTCCTAAGCTCAGTTAGACAGCTTGCTTTACTGGCAAGATAATGAAATTCGAGGGACTCTAAGATTCATGTTAGATTTGTTAGAACAAACCGGTTAGACCAAAGTGGTTAGAACACTCATTTGTTGACAGAGGAAAAGCATTAACAAACATGGCTGTACCCCAAAAAGCACTAGCCAGCTAAGAAGAGTTGGTTAGGTCCCCTTCCTGAAAGAAAAGGGTTTACCCAGCAAAAAGAGCTCAAAAGCAATAATTCTAACCAAAATAAAGTGTAGTGTTCCTGGTATAGTGTTCTTACTGGCATTGACAGAGAAGATAATCTTGCTTTACAAAAACAACAAAGTATATATATATTACTCCCTAAGAGTTACCGGGTTCCAAGCAACAACTAAGATAGTACATGAAATGAGAGTGTACTCAGTCAGTTTCCTTCTTATCTTAATTCACCATCACAAATGAGAACTGTTCCTTCCAAAAGTAAAGATATTCTAGAAGTTATGTACCGGCAGTTATAGCTTAATCTGCGTGTTTCTGCTTGTTCACACTAATTAGGAATTTTAGCTGAGTACTTGTACAATAGGAAGAGTACTTTGCTTGCTATATCCCATTCGAACAAAAGAAAGTTATTGATTGGTTAGAACCCAAAAAGGAAAATCTGTGGTGTTCATGCTAACCTCCTGAAAAGAGTCAGTTAGTACATGTCCAAGGTAAAGAATAGATTCTCTTAGTTCAGTTTCTTACAAAGACAAGACAATAACTCCTTTGCTTGCTATCCAAAAAGAAATTCCTAGAACAAAAGAAATAAGACAAGCTGCACTGGCTTTCCTAAGGGTTTTGCCACCTTGTAAGTATAGAGGAGAAATACTAAATACTAAGGTTCCTGACTAAAATAAGGTTTACTTTAAACTATAATTTGGAAGTTCCTTGATCGATAGTAAAAAACGGTTTGACTCGGGCTGCAATCTCTCTAGATCAAAAGTAAGCACAAGAGCTTGTATCTTGTGTGTTGTTCCTAGATCAGTTAGACCAACAAGGGAAGGGGTTATTGGCTGGCTTACAAGGATAGGTGTAGAGTATTTACTTAGCCGGCTTTTTCAGATAGAGCTACAATTCCTATAACTTCCATCAGTAAAAGTTCCTTCCTTTACTTTACTGGTTAGAAAGATTTTACTCCCAAGCAATAGAATCTATTTCTGTTACTCCTTTACCGGCAAGGTTTGGATACATTTGACTCCGAAAACATGGGATTTCCTATATTTCACAATATTTCAATCCTTCGCCTTTTAAGTTAAAGGTCCCGGAACTCTTTTATAGTTTATAATTCCTTATCTTTGTACTTTGGGATTCTAAAGGAAGCATGACATCAAGAAACCTTTAGATTTATTTGTCTTGTTCAGGAATTAATATCTACAGTCTAGTGACTGGCTAATTTACAGACTAGAAAATAGGTACCAAAATAAGCTACCTGTTAATGAGCTTTCCTTTTTTATATTACTTACTTTGCTGCAGATACAGGAAAATACTAACGTAGTAACTTTTTTAAAAGAATAATTCCTCTTGTCTCATGTTCTTATCGCTATAGAGGATAGAATCTTATAAGGGCCTTTAATTAATCATAATCATCCTTACCGACCGAGTGCATTCGAAGAAGGTTAACACTTAATAGTTTTATTACAGTCAATCTTACACTATGACAACACCTACTGCAAACAGAATTCTAATTTGTAAAAAGCACTTCTCCTAAAATATAGAAAATGTTTGTGACTCTTCTAAACTAACTAAATCAGTAGCTCATCTCCATTTCCTATAAATTAAATACCTCTAGAAAACTGGAATAACTTCTCTTCTCCAAAAGCAGTTGTCTTAGGAGCTATCCCCTTTTTTCTCTTAATTGGGGGCTTCTTCCAGGCAATACTTCCTTCTAGCCTTGCTTATTCTATTACCTATTGTATTAATTGTGGCTTTGGAAATACAGTCTTAAGAAAACAGTTTTCTTTATTGTATAAAATTGTATTCCTTAGTTAGTATAGTAATATAGGTATAGAGTTAACAGTTATAAGTTGTATTTTAAGTAAGGTATATCCCTCCTAGCCTCGGCCCTTATCGAAAAGGAGGTTAGTGCCTTAGTAGTCCATACAGAAATCCTTTTTCCCTACTAGACCCTTGTTTAGGGGGTTAATCCTATATACTATATTATAGATAGTAAACCTTACACTCTAGGAGAACTCACTAGTAGAAAAACCGGCTATAAAAAACAGAAACTTTTAATGACCTTGAACTTCAAATCTTTACTATCGAGAAAACCTGAACTTTGCAATAAATAAAAACTTGAAAGCAAAAGCTTGTTCTGAAACGGCCCTTACTTTCTTGCGATTCCTATCTCGTCTCGTTAAAGCCGAAACAGAAATTACCCGGTACCTACAAAGAAAAGGCTTTCACTTGAGCTTAAGCCTTCAATTCCTAAGCCCGGATTTACCTACCATGCTTTATAATTACTTATTTTGGTATTTAGACTTCTCTAGTCACTGCCCTAGATAATAGAGGAGAGGTTACCTCACGCTTGGCTTTATACTTAGGAAATACTGGGATCTATTCCCTATTAACCCTACCTTACAGACTAGAAAAAAAACTAAAAGACATATCAATCAGAAACAACAAACGGATTGTACAGCTATCTAAAAACACCGACTACTCTAATTCCTTTATAGGGTGTACCTATTAGTCTTTAAAGATATCCGCTTGATTTAGAATGTTTACCTTATTCAATATAATACTTCCTTTACTAAAAACCCTTTAAAAATGCCTATCCGGTTAACCCTTTACAGAACTTCAAAATAAAAAGGATTCAGAACTAAAGCAAGCGGGACATCAAGAAAGAAAGCAGCTTTCCTTTAGAGGAGCCCCTAGTATTTAGTATTTTATCAGTCTATAAATTTAGATGATAATAAATAGTAGTTCTATAATTGTTATGGATTACGGTTGAAAAAGGGATACTCCTCATCAGGCTTATGCGCCTTGCTAACCCCCTGGAGTTACTCTTCCGAATACAATATATCTCCACGAATCCAGTCTTAAAGGTCTAGGAATTTTTTTTAGGTAGGGGCTTAATCAACCTCATATGCTACCGGCATAGATAAATAAGTATAATCTTTGTAGAATATTCAGGAGATCTCCTCACTTTTTAATTTATAAAAAGAGCTCTATTATTAACTTCTATTTTTTCTACAGGTTTTCCCATTTGAACCTTTAACCTCACATCTATTTCCAGGAATAGGTTTTATCCGAAAACTGCTTTTTTATTTTACATTTATATAAGTAAGAGTTCTGTCTTGGGATAGCATAAAGGATTTTCGTACATAAAATTCTGTAGGGTAACAAGGCTTTAGGAATATCCTTGGTAAGCTTTTATAGGGATATGTATTCCCTTTTTAGGTAAAGGAGCACCTAAAATAAAGTGTTCTATACTCTCCGGCTAGGATCCAATAACTCCAGTACTTCATCTTATACTTGCCTACAAGCTGCGGGGGACGCTTTATTCAATGCAAACTCAAGTGAACCTCTTTCACAAACTAAGATTTTCTAATGAATATGAGAAGTTCCTTCTTTACGAAATTTATACTTGAGCATAGTAAGGTACTTTGGTGACATATATGCTAGACAAAACAAGATCATTTATACTCTTTTTTAGAAGTTGGAAGGTGCAGAATAGTAAGAAAGAGTCCTAATTTCTAGTATATCCTAAAGTGGGCTGACCAGGTATTTCCTTATACATACACGAAAATAGAATGTCCGTTTATTTGCATGCATGAGGTAACCCTTATTGGGGTATATTAAATATGAAATTACCTATAACAAAAACTCTCTAGCCTGAAAAGTTAGTACAAAGACTGCTTTTTATAAAAGAAAGAAGTGTTTCTGAATCACTTCGAAAGTCCTATTTTACTAATAGATTGTTGAATAAAGCTCCACTTATTTAGGTAACCCACAGCCGAAAAATACTAAAAAAAGGAATACTGACTTTTAGGAGACCCTTGAATTCCCTATCTCAGTTCTATCAGGGGCCCCTCGGAGCTTCGGACCCTTTTTCTATAGTGGGCGTGTTTAAGATGAACTAACTTATAATCTCTTGTGTCTCACTTCGTGGTTAAGCTTGTATCTTTTAAAATACTCATAAATCCTCTCTAATCTAAGGAAAGTCTTTAATACTAATTGTATTAATTACTATTACTAAAATACCAAATAAATACATAAAAGGTAGGAGATAAAACGAAACCCCTAAAAAACTTTAACTAAATGAGATAGAGGCTTGGTATATGATTGAAACTTAAAACACCCCTTAACACAGCATCTTTTATAAATTCTATATTGATTATAGAAAACAAAGTAACTAGATACTACCTAAATAATATAAGAGGCTTTCACTATAGTAAATGTTTACTAATCCCAGAACTCTCCTAGTTAAAAAAAAAAAATGGTATCCCAACAAAAGAAAAGGTACCATATCTTGAAGTGCAACCTTTTTATTAAGTTCTATTTTTAACTAGCAAGCCTCCTTTTTTAGAAAGCATAAAACTACAAACTACAAAACCTTCCTAGAATACGAGGTAATCCAGTGATTATGAGAGGAATCACTTAGATAGAATAATTTTTCTCAGGATATATACTGTAAATTAGTATATGTTCCAGCCGAATGAGGGCAACTAATTAAATCTATTGGCGATACAACCAAATATCCTAATTAGAATAATGTCGGTTCAAATCGGATTGACGGTATTATTTCCAAAGCTTCTTGTGTCAAGTAGGTATAAGTGTAGTGCGATTAATAGGAATAACTAGGTTCGCAGGCGCGGTCGTTATGAGAGGGGGATTCTTCTCAAATTAAAATTTTAATAAGATCTACTCCATACATACTTATTATACTGAATTCGAGTTCTTAGAACTTGTAGAAGTGCTTTAATAACTCAGTTGCTAGAGCAAAGACTAACAATAATTGAATCAGTGGTTCAAGTTGAATGGGTTGTAGTAAGAATTTCTCCGCCTCTTACAGACCTAAATGAGTTTAAAAGTAATAATACAGGTACCCTAAATTATTTAATATATTTCATTTTTGAACCTATGCCAGTTAAAGGAGCGCGTTTCTTTCCTTTTTCAAGAGAACGTGCCACTTTTTTCAAAGAATTTACACTGGATAATGATAGAATATAAATACCTTCAAGTAAGCGCTCCTTAAATTTCCTTAGCTCTAGTTTGTCTTGATAAGAAGTCGACTTGAACCTATGGTTATCGAGTGAAGATTCCAATGTTCTACCAACTAAACTATATAAGCAGATATTCCTAAGTTCTAATAACTAAATTCTCTTTATATCAGTATGGAGTCTCTCTTATTGTAATTGATATTCTCTAAGCGATCTAGTTTCTTCAGTATACCCAAAATTAACATTCATACGCGTACTTAAGTAGTCCCGCGATCAAGCTATCCCTAGATAAATTTACTATCATATAAAAATAGCCGCTTCTTTGCGAACTTATTACTCTAGAAGCGCTAATTTTTAAGAGGGCTGTTTACTATACACTCCAGGTTCACTCCTAAAAAGGTGATTTCTTCTTTCTTTCCCGGGATCTTTATGGAAAATAAAAAGAGTTTAAAGTTAAAGAAATTCCGTTCATCCGTTATTTATAAAAAGAAGACTTCAGTAAATTTAATTTAGCTTATTTGTTTAAGTAAATCCAAAAACGAAGGTTGTCATTAATTTTAGTTTTTCATTATGGTAAAGCCGGGGTATACCCACTGACTTAAACACGAAAATATGAAATAACAGCATCCAAGTTATCAAGTACCTCGCTAGTCTAATACTATCCCTATAAACTTTTTTTTTTAATTAGAAAATATATAGGGGGGCTCTTACCATCTTAAAAAAAGGCATTACTTCCTCACTTTCTCGGTTTAAAGATTCACCCAATAGACCAGCCAATGACAAAACAATAAAATTGTATTCCCTGTAATTCAGTTATCTACTACCCTTACATAATATAGGACACACCCACGCTTTAAGGACATCTCTAAACCAGGTTAGAACAAAAGAAAAAAGAGCTGCTTGATTTCATATAAAACCCCACAAGGACAACAGAAACTTGCTTCTAGATCATAATTTTAGATACTCAAATCTTATATAAAAAGATAAGGGTTTAAATAAATTACCCTCTTTACTAAACAAATTTAATCAATACATTCTTAGAGAATCTTCTTACTCTCATTGGATATATTCACCAAACACGGATAGTCGAAGTTTAACTAGAATCTGGTCAAATCAAATAAAGACTCTAATTAGATTAGAAAAGTAATTAGTAAGTGTATAATTTCGCATTTAGATTTTGTATTTCGAGAGCGAATAGACCTTTCTAAGGTAAGGCAAGAATTCAGGGAGTATTCATCTATTTACTAAAGCATTGCTTGATTTACTATTAGAATGGAACACTCTTATTCTGAAAACAATACAAAGAATATGCCTACCCTCATACCCCGTGGAAACTCTGTGGAATTAGGATAGCTTCCACCTTAATACCTTAAAATGCGGTTTTGCCTTTAACCGATAAAAAGAGCCTTAGTGAATTTAAAGATTATTAGGAATAGTTGGAGAGAGTAGATAAACTAAAATTTTGTTATACACTAGTCCTGAGTGCTTCGTTGATAGCCGTTACTTAGTAGAGAGAAAGCATTTTAGCCTTGCTCACTAGCAATAAGGTCACACTTTGTTGATGGTATCTAGATCCTAATATCTATAAAATGAAGGTTTTGTAAAAAAGAGTACAGAAAAGAATTCTGAAATCCTAGGCTTTTAAGAAAAAGTCAAACTGCTTAAAGAGCAGTCTCAATCGCGGGGCTTACGATGTCGGGTATTGTATAGATAAACTAAGAACTAATAATAAGAGAGTAAAATATATTTATTCTTGCAACCTTACAAAGTTAAAGTCAAGTTATTTCATTTTAAGTAAATATGAGTAGACTACTAAGAATGATTATAGTACAAGCTTACGAAGGGTTGGTTTCCAACAGGAGTTTTTTCTCAGAAAAGATATAAAAAATACCACAGTTTCAGATGGGTTTTTACCATAAAGTAATCTTGCTAGAGTACATACCTATACCAAATCCCGGTTTCAAAGTTCTAGTTCTTTCCTGGAAGCTGTTGATTGACTCAAGCAAGATAGGGAAGGCTCGGTATCGCTTTCCTGACTAGGCTTAGTCTGTAAATCCTTTAGCTACTAAAAAGGGTATCTACTTTATAGTTTTTTCCACCTAGCTTATTAGTCTACGGAGTCCGGATTATAATCGTATTTATAATATTCCGGGGTTTTTAGGACCTCTGGAGACGGTGTAGTAGATAAAACTAGTTTAATATTAATTCAAAAGGAAGTTATCAAGACCCTCAAAGTGAGACCTATCCCGGTTTTAAAGTTAAGAGCTGTTATCAAGATTTTAGAATCATTAGGATTATACGCTCCTTTATTATACATCTACTGAATCTTGGAACCTATGCGGAATTTATTGTTAAGCTCTAAAGAAGGGTTCCTAGCCGCTCTTAAGAGTCCCATATCTCTAAAGTTTACGAAGAGTAAAGTAAAGGCTGTCTTAAGTTTCCCCGCCCCCTCTATTTTCCTAAATATAACTCTGAGGTTAGTCTTAGATATGTAATTGGTTAAATTATAATTTTTATATAATATTATACATACTAAGGTATATAAAGTAATTAAGAACTTCCTTGATCAAAAGTTACTTTAGTATCAGAACTCTAAAAAGTACTCCGCAGTTGCTTCAAAAACTAGACCTGGATTCTGTATTCTATAATCACTCAAAGTAATTTTTATTTTTAAAAAGTGTCCTTACTTCGGACATTTATGAAATTCCTGAGAGTACTTTTACGATCCAGCTTCTGCATATCAAGGGCTTATCCATTTAGTATTTTTGGATATTCTAAAACTAGCCTAACTTGCGGTACCTAATCTTATGAATATTATGTAAGATTCCCTAAATTCTCTTGTATCTATCCTCGTTTTTTAATATTGTAATACCAAATCTTGGTTTCCAATGATTATTTTTTAAGAAAGAAAAAACTCGGATTAAATTAACAAATACTTGTATGCAATACCTAGCTATTCTCATTAGGGATTGGAGAAATATATACATAGAAAAAAGAACCCAGTTATGAGAACCCCTCCTTTTTCTATAATTGCTTTGCGACTTAAACCTTTAGCATTAGCATGCCGGAACAGGAAGCCCTTTGTATTACTTTCAACAAAGTCGAACTCTGGGTCGAGATATAGCCTATTGAAAACTAGAGCTATGCTCCAAATTAGTAAGGCTGGGCAGACTAGTTTCTCTAATTTCTGGTTAAGCTTATAGATATTTCTTTTTTAATATAAGCCCCTTATCTTTTTCAACACTCAAGTATAGGAAAGCCCGAGGAGGCTTAGGATTCTCGTGAAAGGAAATCACTTAGATAGAAAAAAGAATCTCTTCCAACACCAAATGTATAGTCCTGAAGTAAAATGCTCTGATACCGGATGGAGTGAAAACCTTGATGGGATAAGAGTAATCAAAGGTTAAGAGTATCTTAATAAAAGAGCACGGGTTCAAGTCCTATTAGCTATACTAAAAACTGCACAACAAAGAAAGCGCTCCAACTGAGAAAGGCATGGTTGACATTGCTTTAATAGGAAATTAGGAATGGGTTAGCTGGGTGTTTTAGGACACTAGTTTATTCCCTTTTCGATATAGCAGATTGTATAAAAGTATGGAATCTAATATTTCAAGTTCATAAATCTCAGCTTTGTGTTGGCCCTTTTTTTTTCTAAAAAAGCTTTTTATTTGCCAGAGAATTCTAAGTTACTGCAAGACCCTCAACTAGAACTTCCCGGAAATGCTAAGGGATTTTGGTTACCGAACTTCTACTTTATTAGTATATTCTTAGGACTGAACTTGAGTTTAAAAAAGGTCCCAAAATCCGCATCGTCTAGTATCAATGGTAGGAGACTGTTTAATCAGTTAAAGGTATTCTGTAGCCTTGGAGTTGCTGTATTTTGGTTAAAGAAAGGGGGATAATAGAAAAATGAAATCTAGCAAATTATTTATATCACTCGGTACTCTCAAATTAGTATTTAGAATAATAATGGAAAGTTAGGTTTCACGTAGGCTCTCTTTATACTTTACTTTTTATAAATAATATACGAGTTTAGTATTCTGTAATTTAATATAGAACCTTTAATCCGATGATTTATGAATGTTTGTTTCTTACACCCGAATATAACAGGACTGCACCCAATGTCCTATAACCTAGTACTAAAAGTAAGCCTTGTATACCTTCTTTATCTATACCTTTATAAACCTTTATAAACAACAAGCAAGGCTAAAAACCCTGTATCTTCCCCGCAACTACTCCTATACTAAATAAAGTTTGCAGATAAAGGAAGTTAGATAACGAATAATCCTAAATTATTGCGTCTCGTAAGAGATCATACTTTGCTTAGTTTTTAGTAGGCTTAGTACGGCTCGAACCTATGACAAAAGTCTGCTTTTATGTCTAAGAGGACTTGAACCAATGACCCAAGGCTTTCAGTCCTCTGCTCTACCACTGAGCTATTGAGGAAAACATCGAAAGAGAGTCCTTCCTTTCTCTTAAACTCTGTATACTCTGTTTTTTTTAGGATATTTAAGAAGTTCTAATAAGGAGCCTACGGATACCCCATCTTTTTTGTAAACCTCACAGACCCATGAAATATGAAGATAAGCTTTTTATTTCTGGCCATGGTCCTAATAATAGTAACGAATCCCGCCGATTTACTATATATAACAGTTATACTTTGATGCTTTAGTGACAAAAGATAGTATTCCTCCTAATCAATATACTAGCCGTTCTCTCGTTCAGACAACAAAGTTTATTTGATATTTATTGATCAAACGCGAGGAGGAGCACTGTATACGATTTCCTTCATAGCTTTGTAAAGTAAATCCAGGGTAATAAAAATTCTCTATAAATAGTATATCAGAGATAGCAAAAGGAATCCCTACACTTAGGAGAATCCTCATGTGTTCCAAAGGGTTCTTTAGTAAAAGGGGGTGCCGTTTTAGTAAAACCAGCAATGCTCCTTCGGTAGGAATAAAAGATTTTCGTGCAGATTTGTGAGTTCAGTACTAGTAAACTTAAAAAGCGAGAGTCTGAGTTCGGAAAGAACCCACCAGGAGTTCCCTCTTATGACCGAAGCGCTAAACTCTGGACTGTCCTCTATCCTGTTTGACTAGGATCGAGCTTATCGGCTCATCTTATTTGGGGTTTCATTAGGGCGGGGACGCTGCGTAAGTTAGGAAATTTTTTAGATATAGGATTGTTATCTAAGCATCCTTTTTTCTATTGTTTAAGAGCCTTTTGACCCAACAGAAATCTAAATTAGGAACGTTATGGAAATACGCGTTATAAAATTAATATACATACCTTTTCATAGCAGGTATCTATCATGAGTTTTTAGTTTTTACTTATACTTATACCTAGTTGGACTAATTCTGGGTATTTAGTAAATTGCGTTATTGTACACTGATCGAATTAAAAAAAAAATAAATAGATAAACTTTAGCTTCCCTTTTTGCAGATCCCGGTTCCTCGAGATAGAGGAATAAGAGATTCTTAGTCGGAATTTCTATTTCGCCAAACAAGAAAGAGTATCTCTTTACTCTTACTATATTATACTTTATTTATTGAGCTCTGTCTGATATTGATGCCTAATCTAGTTCAATAAATGCTAGAGTCTACTTACTATTTGCGATTGAGATGAGAATTTTAGTATAGCAACTCGGACTTAGACGACACATAAGACCTCTTTTTTAACTATATAGCCCCGCCTTTAGCAAAATGAACTCTTATATGCTATAGGAGTCTTTCAATTATTATTTAAATACTAGCCCGAACCTAAAATAAGATTATCTAGTAATATGCATATTACTCCCTGTGATGGTTATTCCAGTAGATTTTCTTAAATTAAAGCAATCCCAGCATTCGATAATAATTAAGGATGCCGCTCAAAACCGCCACAGCCAACGTCCAAGGGTTCAAGTCTTACATTCTCTCAAAAAAGTCAAAGTATAGAAAAGGGATTCATTAGATTTGTTAAACAAAGCAAAGCTATCTTGTTCCAACATGTCATTTTTTTAGTTTTTAATTTAGAGGGTCTGGATTATTGACACTAGCAAAGATATAAACCTGTGCTCATGACCTCTCGGGGTTTTTAGTTTATAAAAATTATAGCATTTTATGCTTTTATTCCTAAAGTGTTGTTAAAGTATTGAGTTATCGTCATTTTAAAGGGTTGCCCTTTCTTATCTTACTACTAAGTGTCTTCCTAGAGTTTCTTCAGTTCCAGTCTAAAGCTAATTATATAGAGCAAATACCTCGTTTATAGCCCCTTTTATTATTAAGAATTAGATTATAAATTCAGTATCAATTCTGTAGTAAAAAGGGGTAAGGGAGGCCCCATCTACTTCCCCTTTCGAATACTTTCATTTAGACTGAAATCCAGTTAAAAGCACCCTACACAACCAAGAAAAAGAAAAGCTTGGATTATCGGGTATATTAAAATGAAATAAGTCTTTCTTATAATATGTAAGCTAATAAGTAGCTGGAGGTCCGCAAATCAGTAAGTATTTCCCAAAATTTTTGGTTTCGCAGCCGTTACTAACCACCTTCTTTGCTTCTAAGATTACGAATTCTTGTTTTTATTAAAAAGTTACTTAGATTATTAGGAGTTTTTGGCATATTATTGTAAGTCCAAATTCCTGTTCTTTAGGTAGTATAGTAGGAATCAATTATAAAAAGAGTGGGAGGGGGTGTACTGTACCCATTGAATACTAATTTTTATGTATAAAGCTCAAGCTTCTCTTTAATTTTATTGTAATTTATTGAGTTAATAGCAGTAACTCTATCGGGGTATAGCTTGTTCTCGTAATAGCCTACGGGATTCTTACATAGTGCGTGTTTCAAGTATGAAATTAGAGGAGTGCTTCTAAATTTAGATGTCTATTATTATTTTGGGATTCAGTAGTAAAAAAGAATGCTCTGTTGGTACAGAAACTTTAGGGCCCCTTAGCAGAGTACGCGAGTTCTAATCTTGATATACAGGCTGCTAAAATAGAAAAGCCAAATAAGAAAAGTCTTGAATCTCAGAAATTAATTGCATTTATTTACCGTGATATTCCAGTACGTATATAGATTAAATATTTTCTCTTAACAAGTTTGACTATGAATACTTCTTATGGATAAGCGCTTTTAGTTCAGCTCGATAGAACGTGGCTCTCCAAACCACGAATGCCGTGGGTTCAAGTCCTCCGTAACGAATAATAGGACAAAGGGGTATAGGAATCTAGTAAACCTTCTCTCTACGACAAGCAAATTGTACTTTTACTACTTTCTCATGATTATATCAAATGTATCAAAAATAGGAATCTCTTTTATCTTATAAAAATCTTAAAACTGGATTTTCGCTTTTTAAGAGTGTTGTAATTTCTTATTTAGTTACTTTTAAACTAGAATCCGTTACATGAATAAGCAAAGCCAATCTTAATTCAAATGTCACGGTTCAAGTGCATTGATTACTTTATTTAAGGAAGGAATAAGAAAATGGTTATCAAGATAGAGAAAAGGTAGTACAAAAGCAGGTGTAGCTCTAGGTCTTAAGGTTAAGAAATCGGTAAAAGTTTTTAGGAGAGTTCCACTATCTCTTTTGAAGCAAGTCAAGAAACTGCTATTTTATAAGGGGAGTTTAGTCCTAATCTGGGTCGTTAAGTCTTAGATATTCTGCTTTTTGAGATAGAAAGGAATTCGATAGGTTTTTTACCAAGCTAAAGCATGTTCTTGCTCTCTCTCCCTTTCAATTCTAGCTTTAATAGACCGATCATGACTTGCCTTAGTTTTAGATTTAGGAAGATATTAACTAAACAGGTATGTACTTACTAGATTCTCTTGGTTTGAGGGATCGGTAAGTCTTATAACTAAAGGAAGTTCCTGGATTTGGAAGTAGTTAAAGCACCGGAGAGTGTAACCAGCATGCATGGGTTCAAACCGGCTATTACCAGAGGGCCCTGTTTACCATAAACTTTTTGTTGTGAGGGCAACATAGAACCCATGTTTCTTAAGTATGGCATAAAGTAGTAAGTCCAAGGCGAAGTTCAGTTCTGCTGAATAAGAGAACAGAACTATTAACTAAAAAATATGATTAAAAGACTTCAAAAGGTTGACCTAGTTAATACGAATACAAATACGAAGTGTCCTAGATCTTTATAGAGGGAACTCTTAGATACGTTTTGCAAGTAGTGGTCGGTTGCTGGTTTGCTGATTCTTCCCCCTTAATTTACTCTTAATAATGAAAAGCCATTCTAGAGCTAGTTTCAGTATAGAAAATGGAGTTTCTTCTTGAGGTAAGGAAGGATACTCCGTAAGGTAATTAATCTAAGGGAATAAAGCTGGGAATTAGAAACTTGACTTGATGGAGGTTTGTTCTGTTGGTTGCCTATTTCCTCACCCTTTCACCGATAATGAAACCAAAGAAAGTTAGTTCAAGGGGTTTTAGGAACTCTTTATCTTAGAAAAGTTCTTTTTCTTGTTCTTGCTTTATTTGAGGTAGGAAAAGAAAAAGCTAGTCTTTGTCCTTCTTAGCTTTTATCAGTCTTTACTCTTAGGAAAAGCTGCCGGGATACAGAGTATGGGTAAGAGTAAGAAACAAGTCATTAAAACAAGTCAGGGCCAGTCCAAGGAGTGAGTGCTTGCTCTTCATGGGCTTATACCAAGTACTCGCTACAATCGGTCTTCTATACAGGCTATTAAGTCTTCACTTCTCTTTACTTCAAGTTTGAAGATTGAAGCTTTCTAGTTAAAGAGGTAGAGTTAAAGTAATGGTATTTCTTTCCTATAAGTGCTCCATTTCAGGGTTTAATTCAGGGATATCCTTCCTTACTTAAAGTTCAAGGAATTAAAGAATTTTAAAGAATAAGATAGGAATTCATAATCATGAAAATCACTCTTGAGAATATTTCTCTCTTTGTTCTTCCTTATTTGCTTATGTTTCTTTTTGATATCAGACCCAACCGATTGACAAGAGACAACCTTTGGTTAGAATGGTATTGCCCGGTTAATTTAGTAAAAATCAGAGTACATTGCCCTAATCGAGATGAATGCCCCTTTCATTTTAATCACGAACTTGGAGAAAGCATGCAAGGGGTCAAATCCACAAGTTAGCAAGAAAAAGACTGGGCTACGGAAGGTCAGTCTAGGTAGTAGGCTCCAGGTATGGGTATTACGTATAAGATACAAGTAAATATTACATTTCTATAGAGTAAACTGGAAAGTAAGGTTCGTAAGAGCTCTGCTTGACTTATATGTTACCTGTGCATGACTAGTGATATCTCTCGGGGCCCTTTCTGATACGATGTTATAGTTTTATTTAAGTCACAGTAGGACAATAGGAGCAAGTAGCCGTGGAATAAGGGTATTTACATTGTAGGCTCCTCGGTTTAGTTTAAGTCGACTGTGTAAACCAGGCTTTCAAAGCTTAGCAGGGGAAGTCGTAAAGGCTGGGTACATGTACATATTAGTATTTCCTAGAGTATAATCAATAGTATATTAGTTCTATATTGACGCTATGTACACACAAAAATTCGAGGGGAATCGTATCTTGTAACAGATATTTCCGTTTAAGTTAGTTGTCTATTAACTTCTGTACACCCCTTTTAGATCCCTCTTTCATCGATTAGCCCCGTATGTATTTATTCTCTGGGATCAAAAAAACTAGAGTTAACTAGAAAGTTATGTATATAACTGGCCAGAGTTTCTTCCTCTATAAGTAGTGAGTTATATTCTTAGTTACCCTTTTGCCCGAAGCACTACATAATTTGGGATATTTATAGATATTTTATTGTTCTTGGACTGCTGCCCTGTATAGTTTTTCCTTAAATTAGAACTGAACTTGCGACACTCAATTCACATTTAATTACGAGGACACCATGCTCAGAAACTGCCTGTAGTTATATATAACTAAAACTCGGACCTCTTTTAAGAAGTTTTCCGGTCCCGGTCGGGTAGTATATAGCGCATTAACTTTGGAATGAACTACAAGAAGTCTATAACTTACATGAAAAACCCCTAAAAGTCAAAGGAACTCTCTTTCCTTACACTTATCTCCAGGAACCTATAGTATAAACCGAAGACTATCCGTGGTAAAAAGAGCCAGGAGAGAATTAAACATCTTATTGATTGATAGTTGTCAAGAGGGGATTCCTCTACTAAGTCAATATAAAAAACGGATTAGGGTAGTAACTTCTAACTTATACAGAAGGCACCCATTTATCAGTTCTTCTTTCTCGGCAGGGTTTTTAACTATTAGTAAATCTTAATGCTGTAGAAGATGAATAGCTAGAGTATAGTTTTGCACATATCGGACAAATAGCATAATATCTTCTTCAGGTTGACCAGATCCTAGTACGGAACTTGAAGTACTAATAGGACGCTTTTTAGAGTTAATGTATCTTTTAAGTATAGAATCAACTGTACCAATAATAGCGCCGATCGACTCCGAGAGTATCAAATAAAAGGAATATCTTCTCTTTATCTAAAAGTGATTTGAATACTTTCAATTTCTAAGTTCTGGGGGAGGATCTAACTTTGCATGAATGTCAAAAATGCGTCTCTCCTTTTTGTTATATTTGTGTTACTGGCTGCATTAAAATTCAGTTGAGGTTCTATAACCTGTCCTATTAGAACTAGACCCCTTAGAAGCTAGACCTGAATTCTGTAGCTTACTCTTCACTCAGAGCTTTTCCTTTTCCTCTTAGCTAGACTTCTACTTGTATTCTGGAGCTTACTCCCTATCTTAACTACTTACACCCTCCCACTTGACTCTGACTTGCAATCCTAACTCACACTTTCTAGAATTCTTCTTCTTCCTCATACTCCTAACTCTCTTCTATATCTGTCAACCTTTACACAGAGCTAGAAATACCCTTCTTAAGAGCTAAACCCGCTTTCTGTACCCCTTCTTTCATACTATTAACCCTTTCCCTAGAGCCTTAGATTCTGTATCTCACTCTTCCTTAGAAATTGACTGGGGGAACTCCTTACTTACTTGTACTACCTCTTTTCTGTATCTGTACCTGACTCCGCAGCTTACTCTTATTCATAGCCTTGGTTTTCTTGGTCTTGAGACTCTTGTTAGTCTTCTTACCTTCTTTCTTACCTTCCCCAGACCTAGACTCAGCACCCTCTTAAAAGTCCGTTGTAGCTGGATTCCACTCATATCTTTCCCAGGTTGATAGCTCTTATTAGTGTCTATCTTCTTAGGCAGTGAGTTACTTTTCTCTATAAGGCATAGTTAGTAGGATCCAAAACACACGCTTTTTGAGGTTAATACGAAGCTGCTAGATGAAGAGATACATTATTCAGTGACTTAGCTAACTGATTACCTACTTTCCTCTTGAGGACTATACTCCATCCTGGTCTTAATCTTGTTGATTTCCTATCCGTACAAATTTCGGATCAACTAGCCATCCCCTAGTGGATCTCCTCTTGTTTTAGAACAAATAAAATTAATACCTCGAGTATCTAACAGATATACCTCTTAAGATACCCCATAACAAGGAGAAAACCTCCCTGATTACTAACCCCAATTACCGGAGCCTTTCCTGTAGTACCAACCGAAATTAATAGGTAGTTCTCTAGATCTACACTTATAGGTTCTAGGGAATCTGGTTCAAAGAATTAACTTACACTGTAAAAAGAACGGTAAAAGAATGCCTCGGAAGGTAGTCTGACACATGATAGAGTTAAATAAAACTAATCCGCTTCTTTGTCAAGTTAATTGTAAGAGAGTAGAGACACGTGTTTTTAAGAGAGGCGCTTGAAAGGGAAGTCTCAGCAAATGTGTAACTTAGATAAGATATTCTAAAATGAAGGGCACTTGAATGCTAAAAGTTCTCCCGAGAACTCTGGATGAAAGTAAGGTTCACTTAGTATATTAAGGAAGGTAAATCTGGTTAGTGTTAGTGTAAAGCCCATCTGACTGACCCTTTTAGTACTCATTCCAAATAAAAGGAGTTCTGTTTCATGTAGAAGAGTCCAGACCAAAGGCTTGCTGTAGAAAGGGTAATCAGAGAGAATAAGGAAAAGCTTTCTATATTCTAACTTGTCTTTGCCGAAAATTCATTATTTTTAGTTAGAACATAAGGATACTTGTAATCCCCATATCTTGCTTATTTACACCTTGTTTCATACTCTTATTTGCTTTCATATTCCTCACCTTTCTTAAAAGCGGTAACTCTCTAAGTTTTTACAGCTAAACCCGTACTCTGCATTTGTATCTATATCCTCCTCTACCCCTACTCTGAATCTCTATCCTATGAACTATACCTTTCATGATACCAATAGCTTTCTTGTTAATAATTTATATTTATATATATGAGTATTCTTGTAAACGGCAAAACTAACTAAGACAAGTTTATCTTAAGTTTGTTAACTAAAAGGAGGCTTTAGGAAATACGAGGCGTAACTACTAGCTAATGTCTTCTATAAGGGTTCCTCTATTCGTTGTGTAATACTTTAGATCTCACCACATACTTGAAGGAAGTTCTTGTGGATCCTTATAACCTTTAATATCAACGAAACCGCAAAGTATTTAGCTAGCATCCTATTACATATGTATCCTGGAACGCAGCGAAATGCTCGCACTAAAACTTGTAGTTTTTTGTATATTGGCTTTTTTCGTAAGCTCCCTTTTTAGAGCTCTTGCTTATATAGGAAACCCAGAAGAAGTAAAGAGGCGCCTAAGCTTGTTTATCATTATCCATTCTAGGCAGTAAGGGATTCCCGTGTCTTAGAAAGAAAACTATTGAAAGTTATACACACACCTTCCCAATGTATACTAATTCTTCTTAAAAACAGTTTTCGTTTAGTTGACGAAGACAGCATCCGTAGAAACAGTATAAATTTCAGATATAAGGAGTTTTTATATAGTCAATTGTACTAAATTCTAATAACTTAGCTGGAATACCTTTTTTATTACGAGTAGAGTCTTACTGATTTGATTGATCTTGTCTAACGAGAAGGGCATCAAAACTATTATACATGTAAAGGGAGTACAAAAGGAACTTTTCCAGGTTTAAGAGTCAAGGTCAAGTAAATGATTCAAGGGATAAAAGTAAGGTTTAACTAACTAGTACTGTTAAGTATATTCTGTTTAAGTAGTCAGTCACAAGGAAATACTAAAAGGAGGAGTCTTATTAAGAATTTTATTTAAAAAGTGAAGCGGGGAATTCTACGGGTCTGTTAGAAGGTTTTTTGGCAAGTCTGGTTCTCTCTAGAGAAGTTCTTTTAGTAAGACAAGAGATCCTGCTAAGATGAGCTTTAACTTGGACTAGATTGGAGTTCTCCCTTACTAGGTTTTACAAGACAGAAAGGAAGTATTATTAGATAGAGATTAAATAAAAGAGTAGGAGGTTGCTTTTATATTCCTTATGTTTCTAAGTGCTTCAATTCCCGAAAATAAAGAAAAAAGAGGAGTATAGTATAACTAAAGTGGGTTTCTTAAAGAGGCTCTCTAAATTCCTATTTTAAGGAAAGTTAAGTTTATAAAAGTATAATAAGTGAAGAGTAGAGAGCAAGTCTAGTTCAATTTATTTACAAAAGCTGTAGAAGTATAGTATAGGTGAATTCTTTTTCCCTGATTGTTAATTAGTTACTAGGGAATATTCTAAAAAAAACTAAAGTCTTTACTGTGACAGGGAGTTACGAAAGCCTAGCTTCTGCTTTAAAATAAAAGAACCCCCTTAGGAAATGGCAATAGAAGCATTCGTACACTTTTTCGTTCCATTTTTATATTAAAAAGTAAACTTTCTTATTCTTAAACCTTGCCTTCCCTCTTTGTCTTCTAAGTGTTGCTAGAATGGTGGCTTGTTTGAGAAGTTGCGTTGGAATCATACATAGGAACTTACTCTAATCCTAGAAGTGAGAGCTGAGTCAATCGATCTAAAAATGAACCCTTGAGTCCTTCCTTACTATCACTTTCTTTATCCACAGACAGAGATAAGAGAATTGGGCATTGACCCCGTAACTAAGATAAAGTACTCAGCTACGTATCAGGATACCCTTTTACTAGATTGTGGATACTCAAATGACTAAGTTAAGTGAGGAATTGTTGCTAGTTTAAAGTAAGGTTTGGGTCAGTTTTTTCAGGAGTTAATTCGTTGCGAGGTTTCCTTAATTAGTTAAGGAAGGAAAAAGGTATAAAATGTTCCCTAAATAAGCAACGTAAAGGTAATTATTACTAGGGCATATACAGAAATCTTCTTTGCTTAATTAAGAAGTCTAGTTAACTTAACTTCGTGTTTGTTTTAGTTAAAGTTCACCGTAGTAATAAGACCCGCTCTGCTAGTTTCTTTACTTGTTTTGAGTCGTTTTAAGTTGTATTTAGAGTTAGGAAATTTTAAGCAAGTATAAACTAGGTATGAGAGGAGAGCCCTCCTTAAGGGGTTAGGGAGCACAAGTATATTTGTATAATTATAAGAATCCGGTTATTGATTAATACAAGTTCTGTATGTATGGATTAAAGGGTTCCCTTTACGGGAGTCTTTCACAGGCAGGTGTTGGTATCAAGAAACCCATTACTTTATTAGCCTTTTAGTAGAAAGAATTCATTAATACCTAACTTACAACTTTGGGCACAAATAAGACTTTGTTGTAGTAACCGTAAAAAGACAAGTCTAGTCAAATAAATACAGAATTAGTAAGATACTACTTCATAGTTAATCTATTTTTTATTATACTAGGGTCTTTTATGGAAATACAAGAGCAATAAATACCAAAAGAGGGTTACCGAACATCAAACATCAAAAAACCCGGCATAAGTCGTCTTTTTAAGATTATGTAGTTCTACTATATGTCGACCCGAAAGCGCTAAACGGACAAGGAGGAACACCCGCTTTTCAAAAAAAAAAAGGGGGTATTCTAGGAGCAAGCAAGTAATATAAATTGCTATTTACCGAAACTCCCTTTTACTAATATATGTAAAAAGTAAGTATAACATGGACTTATCTCTCACCTAAGGTTACCTTTTCGTGAAGTCTTTTTAAGAAATGAGTAAACAGTTTTCTAGTAGTCTTTAAAATCTTATATAGAGAGTAGCGCAATGTATAGAGGCTTTATAAGGCAATTCTCAGGAGTTTCCCTTCAATTTAGGACCAAAGGTCTATAAGGTACAGCTACAAATACAGATAGCTCCAAAGCTTGGGAAGAGTAAGGCTACAAAACTACAAAAAGTAAAGATGAAAATTACTTATATAGAATATAGAACAAAAGAACTCCCCTGAAAGCTGATGAAAAGTGCGGTGGCTATCCATACCTAACCTCGTAAAAGCTCCTCCTTTTCTAAATCCTCTGTCTGGTAGATCGCGAGTGCTTTAGATTCGATGACGTTGGTTCAAATCACATTTATCGTTCCTTGGTTATAGTGTTAGAAACTAAGGAAGAAAGATTGGCAATCCCTTCCTTAGTAGGCGGATTTGTAAATCTAGATTAAAGCTTACAAAAGGTTCCAGAATAAGTCCTTGTTTACCGAGTTTAGTTAACCTTACACTAGGAGTAACACCAACAACTAACAACTAGAAAAGCAGGCTTTCACTCTATTTCTTTGATTCCTTAACTTCTTTTAATTATCTTGAATTCGAAACCCGAAACTTAGAAAAACAAAGGAACGATAAAGCAACTGCACACCCTTAATCTTAATGCTAAGACCTAGAGCTATACCTAATTTCTTAAGAGCTGCAATCCTCGCACTCTAAACCTACATACGCGGTTTTATTATGAGTCTTATGGGTTTTGATGGTATTTATATTCTTGTTTTGATTAGTTAAGGGGTATAAGTATATAGGAGTTCGTAGTGTATTCTAGTAAAGTATTAGATAGTATATAGAGTAGATATATATTGTATTTATATATTGTATTTATTGTTATAGTAGTAATTTAATAGTTAGTTATTAAGGTTAAAAACCCTCTTCTTAGATTTATAATTCTAAGTCCCCGATACTAAAACAAGCAGACCAATAAGAAAGTTTATCTTTTTACCAAAATCTCTGCCTTGATTAAGCAAGATTCTTGCAGGATTTGTTAGGAATTCCTCTTTTTCCGAACTACTTTGTACGAAATTCTTTATAGTTCTACCTATATTGTTAAGGCGCTTACTTCTGGTATTACCTTACTAACTTCAGTAAAAGTCCTTTACCCCGATTTGCTTTACAACAGCCTTTGCAAAAGAACCTCTTGTATACCCGTAAAACTCCCATCATTAAACAGAACCTCTTTTAGATGCCTACCTTCAATGCTTTTAGTTAAGAAGCTCCCTATTCGTTACTAAAACCCTCTCTAAGCTAAAGCCTTCCTCTTTCACTTAGTCATAAATCTCTATAATAAAAGGGCCTTTTTTAGAATCTCATTCAATTTGAGTTTTTTGTGCTGGATTACTAGAGTAAGATGCCTTCTTATCTCGGATTAATATATTCTTTTTTACCAGCCAGTAACACTCGCGGTCTTCTTGGAAAATAAAAATTGGTAGGAGTTCAAACATAGTCCTTGTGATACCTTTAAAATTTATGTTATATTTAGAATTCTGTCTGAAGTTTACCAAAACTCCAAATTTACCTTATTTAGCCCGAATAACGAACAACTTCTATAACCCTTATTTGATTCGGTAGTCCTATCTATGTGATATACTAAAATATATTAAAATGTTTCAGGTCTGATAAACTTACTACTTTTTATGAGGATTCTATGATCTAATTAAATTAAAATTGTAATAAAGAGGATTTCCCTCTTGAAATCCTTACTCTTCATATCCAAACTCTTAACTAGACTCTGTATCCTGATAGCTGTTATTGTACTACCTAGCTTATGAGCGCCACTCCTTAAGGATTCGCTTTCCTATACCGCAAATACTTTCTCAATACAAAGCACTAGCTTCTAGAGTATCGGATCGGGCTACACTTACTTTATTAATAGTATCTCTTCCTCCAATTGGGACCGGGGAGGGTAAATAGCAAGGCAATTCCCTTTAGGGGAGTTCCTTAGATTTTTGTTATGGCTGGTTTCTTGGAAGCTGCCCACACTATGAAATTAGAATAATTGACAGCTTTTTTGATCATTACTTTTGATTTCTAAGGAATTCCAGATTCTAGAGATAGCTGGTTAAATTGCACTGCTTTAAAGCGAACTTCTCCTGTCTTGAATGAACAAGTATAAACTCTTAGGACTTAAACTTACTTAGATCCTTAACCAAGCAAGGACTCTAGTTACAAGAGGGAGCTTCATAAGAGTTTTTTCCCTAGTTAGTTACTTGTATTAGAAAAGAAAGTCAAAGTCAATTTAGCAAGGTATTCCTTTCTAATTTCTTTGACCAGAAACCCACTTTTAAAAATGGGTCTTGGTAGTCTCAGAAATATAAAAACTTTAGTAATAGTATTATTAAGCCGCGGATCCTGCGTATGGGCTCTTTTACTGACGTATTAAAAATCACTTAAAGCAAGTCCGTCCTTAAGTTTAATGTATACATTTAGACCAAGGTTTACTAGTTTTCATTTTAAGAATTTATTACTCTTAGATTGATGCTTCGGATTGAACTAGATATGTACCATAAAGGGTTTACACACCAATAGGAACCTAGGCCCTTGTAAGATACACGAAGTCTAAATCAGGATACTAAGTCCGAGATTTGTTCTTAGTTAGCTGAATGTGTCACTTAAAAGCCCCTTGTCTTAGCAATTCCGTGGTGAAGTTTCTGCTACTAGGAAAACAGGATAGCATGTGCGTCACAGAATCCGTAATAGTTATACTTATGAGTGTTTACAGGGAATCCTTAAGAATACACTTACTTACTTACTGACCCATATAATTACAATTAGAGAAGGATCTATATTACTGATTTAACAAAAAAGACAAGCTCACAGTGTTCCTCAATTAAGTTACAAAGAAGTGCTTCTAATAAGGCCTTCCCCTAACCGTTTTCGGGAATATAGAAAACCTACATCTTACTTTTTTCGAACAAGCTTTAACAAGTACAAAACCAAATCTATACCCCAGTATACTTGTTTTAAGTTCTTATTATTTACTATATTTGTATTGTAAAGGCTTCCTACTTTTACTATTTGATTTAATAAATCTTCAAAATAACATATGGTCCGTTTAAAAAGACTTTGTTTAGCAGTTAAGATTCTATCTATATATTAGTAAAGGAGAAAAACTAGCCTAGGAATACTTTTGACTTTACTTACTGGATATAATTTCTAGCTAAAGCTAGCCTATATTAGTATCTCAATAGTCTAAGGAAAAAAGAAAGCTGTTTACTACTCTATCTAATTAAGAAAGTTTTTAATTGACAGTAAAACTGAAGGTATTAACGAGTTTAGCCTTGCTTGTTTCATTTGTTTCAGTAAGAGGATTTCCCCTATAATATAGTAAGTAGCTTCATTCTTGATTTTAATTGTAGAAAGGAAATAAGATTCTCTCATAAAAAAGGACTCGTGCTAAATTTACTTCGTTTTTAAGTGTCTTTTGTTCTAAGTTAGTAATTAAAGGTAGTATAGAAAAAGAATAATACCCAATGAATAATATAACCTATAAATCTAGGATTCATTACTCTAGTTTTGTGTAAATTGTTTTAGAGTTAGTTAAAGTGAAAGCAAAGGTAATCCGTCTTTGGCCTACCCAAAAAGAGCCTGATCTCCCAACCTCTTTAAAATAAAGAGATATAGAGATCTTGATACTTAGATTCAATAATACATGGAAGATAGTAAAAAGAACACTATTCAAAGTAAAGTTTTTCAAAAAGTATAAGAAATTTACTTCATTTCAATAAAAAGGACAGATGACCATTTATCCTATATACAAAA
>JAYMTH010000022.1:0-67457 GCA_036897465.1 Pelargonium australe
TATTATGCTTACTTTAATGTCTTTATGTGTTTAAAGTAGGAAACTTATCCGTGAAAGTTTGAGTAAAAACAAAGTATTGAATGGATATATATATAATCCTAGCTTCTAAAGCCTTAAGGAAGAGCTAAAGCAGTATAACTTGAAGAGGGTTTCTCAACCCAACCAATTAATTATCGCTATGCTTGTCTAAAGATACATCCTATAAAAAATCTGGTTTTTTCCTCTTAATAGTAAGAAAAATGCAAGATAAAAGATTACCTTCAAAATAGAGCTTGGGAATACGCATCGGGTTTCTACAGAAAGTGTAATTTTATTCTAAATAACGAGAAAGTTAGAGTTTCTTAATGAGATAAGTAGGTTCCAGTTCTGATTTGTTTAAAATAAAGGGCTCAATTAGATAGGAATGCTGGTCAATATCAGAAGCCTGTAATAAGTATTTCAAAAAATATACTGACGAGTAAAGTAAGCAGCTTCATATTAAAGAGTAACTCTTCTATATATTTTAAAATCTCTTGTAATTTTAAATGCAGTTGTCTTAACGGAAGTGAGTATATGTCTAGACCGTCATAGTAAAAAGAGTCACTCAACTCAAGTAAGTTAGGAGGACCAATTATATTGTACTAGTTTATTAATTATTATATACTGCCTGAAAGACAGAGACTCGTTTAATTATAAAGACTACTCTGATTTTTTACTAAGAAGTACCAGGTTTGAATCTCCACCGGCGGTAACCGACGAACAATTCGGGTGTACCCGTATTTAGAGGATCCATTCAACATATATAAGTTATCGCATATTCTTCTTCTCATCTCACTACAAAAACACTCTCATTTTCTCGTGTTGCTCAACCAATTATGAATCCAATGAGGTACCTAGAAAGTATCTTATAGACCTTAAAGAGGGGGTTTTTTCTTCTAATTCATCCAAAACCAACTGAGAGTCTTGAACTTAGGCTAGGCCTGTACTTTACTTGAACGGAACTAACTAGCAAATTTCCGCTGGTAGAAAGGGGGGGGGTACTTGTATAAGCAGCTTACCACCTCGAGAGTTACTCTGCTTTCTTGGCCAGGCAGGACAATTTATAAGGTCAAAACCCCTTAATTTAATCAAGAGTTTTCTTCTAGTTTTTAGTATCCTATTATCCAAATTTTTACTCTTAAAGTGTATTTTACTCCATTAGAAGTCAGGGTACTCTCTAATAAACCTTATTAAGAGATAACAAGGAATTTTGGAGAGGATCCATTTTTTAGAGTTTTGAGCTACTGATATGGAGTTGTTTGGGAAGGGGTCCCCGCGCCTTAAAGCCTTTCTATACATATTTAGTAATTGCGCAGGGATCCCTCGAGAGAGAAGTAATTACAAAAGCAAGAAAAGCTTCATAATAGTTTAAATTAAACGCAGTTCGCACTTGTAGTCTCTCATTTTTTCGTTAGGTTCATATGATTTATACTAGAAATTATCCTAAGACAAAGTAAAGTAAGATACAATATCGACTCTAGTTAGGATATCTAAGTCTCTCCTAAAAGTACCTAGCTTCGTACAATTGAAGTCCTTTCAAGAATAATGGAAGTTTGTTAGTACAGAAACTTAATTTTAATTTAGATTGCTACTAATCCCACTGCGTCCCATCTCAAAGCTTTCATTTTCATAACTTTTCGGACTTTTTGGTTGGTAAATATAAAGAAGTCCCGTGAATTCTTACCTGCTTTCTTTTACTTGGGAGTAATACTTATAGAAGTCCTTAAATTATGAAAACGCTTTTCCTTTTGCATGATGCCGTGTGTCTGAAGAGTTTCTGTAATAAAAAAATTATAACAAGTGGGTCAACGTATTCATTATAAACTTCTCACACCAGTAATTTAAAAACTTAGTCATGTGTAATTTCAAGAGAAGTAGGTGGGATAATATTAGTAAAAGAAGCCTAATTCTTTTTAGGAGAGTCCCGTTTTACTTTACTAGCAAAGATTCCAGTAATTTTATAGCATTTAAAGCATAACTTTTCCGAGGTCTTTAATATAGGAAAAATAAGCTCAATCGTTTTTTTTCTATTTAGAGTAGGGGTTACTTTTCTCAATATACGTCGTTAGTCAAAGTCACTCTGTTTTTTACTTTCTAGTAAAGCTAACACTTATTAAAGTATACTAGCCGCTACTTTTTTTATAATATTATGAAAACCCTATAGCAATTAACAACAAAAAATAGAATTTAAACCTTTCGCCAAGAAAAAAGCAGGAAAACAAGGTATTCTTGGACATATAGAACAAATTCTTATAAGAGCAATTCTTAAGGAAGTCCCTAATTGGATTATTCTCTTATGAAACTTCTACTTTTTTAAACCCCGGGAGCAAAAAGGGTACTTCTTACCCGTTTAGAAAAAGAGGGAGCTACCAGAAAATAAGAACTACAAGGAACACTTGAGATGAAACATGAGTTATTATGAGACATATTACATTCGAGATATAAAGCAAGACCTTCTTCAAATATTTATTCATTCTATATCGATTACAGAAAACAGGTATAACAAAAGCTTTTCATTAAACAAAGTAGTCGGAAACAGCAACTTTGAGGTGAGGTACTTCTCCTCTTACCAATACAAACAGCTTCTACGAAAAATACTTACTAATCCCAGAAATATAAAAGATTTAAGAGACTTATCTGACTGACAAAGAAAAGGGTTCCCATAACCGGACTCTATTTTTAAGATTTCGAATTACCCGACTATACAATTTGGAAAAATCCCGGTAATCTTAGAAGAGACTCTCGCCTTTTTGAAATACACATATTTTTAGAGCTTTACTTTAAAAACGCAGGAAAGCGTACTCATTATTTAGTCTATGAGTTCTGACCTTTTTTATTTATACTAAGTTGTTCTTCCTTCGCACGTTACCCTTATAAATTGAGAATATCTAACTATTCATAGTAGTATATTTTGGATGGCTTGTATGGTAGTGTACAGTTCAAAGAGAGTTGCTAATTTATTACCTCTTATTGGATTCCTTTTTATTGAAGGGAATACTAATACACTAACAGCAAAAAAACTTGCTATGCTAATAGTAGAATCAAGAACTCTTTAAGAGGATATACGCTCTGTAATAAACTCCCAGGGGGATTTTCGCGGAGAAGCGCCTTTCCTAATAAATATAGAGTTTAGGAAAACCTGAAGGAAGGACTGCTATAAGCGCTTAGTTCTATATATCTATAATAGTAAGAGGAACTTTCGACTAGACTTTTGCTAAGAATCTAAAGAATGAATTGAAATATCCAAATAATTATTAAAGCAAGTCCTTTACAAATAATATAGAAAGAAGAATTTCTGAAATAAAGGATCCGATTTAAAATAGTTAACTACGGCTATGACATGGCTCTTTATAGAATAGAAGGACAACAAAAGAAAAAAAAAAAAAGGGTAAAGTCATACAATTATGTGCTTTAATAAAGAGGTTTTAGAAGATATAAGATTCTAGGCTGGGATTGTCCTGGTTAAATGCAGTACTATTAAACATACGCAGGACTCTGGGATTCTTCTTTATTGAACCAAGCTATGGCAATGAATTCCCGCAACACAACAAGTAAGCTGTCCACACGGATGTTATAAACAGCGAAGCCCTGGTCAGTATGTATGAAGGAATTACTCAAAAGATCTTCTATTTTCAATTACGGAAGCTTTAACAAAAACAAGGTATAATCGGGACTTCCATAAGTTGGGGATAAAAGTACCCAGGAATTTGGCTTATTAGAGTACTCCATTTTTCTTTTTTTTTCTGAGTTTATACAAGGCTCCCAGGTTTTACTAAAAAGTATACTTTTAAAATAGAATAAAGGCTTATTTAGGATAGAAGTAGGACTCTTTATTCCCTACGAGCACATATCTTAAAAGAGGCGCTCAGCTGCTAAGTCTGCTTTTCCGTTCTTATATTCAACGATTTTTTAAACAAAGGCCTTCTAAGGACAAGATCAGCTAGGCTGCTAAATTCGTGCATAAAACTTGCTAAAGAGCTCTTTTTAGTTTAATTTACGATATGTCTAGTCATTATTTACTTTCTTCTGAAACTGGCTAGCTATTCTAATGAAAAAAACTCTAGGGCTTTAGTAGACTTACTTACATATACTTAGAAATTGCCTGCTTAGTTAGGCTAACTCGTAATAGGTTTAAATAGGTATTTCCTTTTTTTTTACTTACTAATTTGGAGATCCATGCCGTGGAATTTATACTAGTTTTCTTTCTGTTGTGTCGCTTCCACGTATGTAATAAAAAAGTTTGACCCTAAACATAAGAGCACCTATTTAAGAGTTCTAATCTTTGCGGCAGCAGCCTTGTAGGAAAACCTATGTAAATTTTCTTGAAACTAACAGGATACACTAAGGTTTCCTTTATTACTAACTCTAACCTTCTAAGATATCTAGTTTAGATAAAACTAAGGAAATTCAACTTTAGAGTTAGGAATCATAAGTATTATAAATATATAGGGAGAAGTTGTACAGGATTCTTTGTTGTTTTACTTTGCAAGCACTGCATGTTAGGGATTTCCCCTTATAAGGCGAGCAAACTGTTATTGATCAGGAGCTCCTTTAGACACCAACCTTACAGTCAGACCGAACCCCTGAGGAATTTCTTTGATCTAAAAAAGCATTTTTAATAATGGAAGAAGGTCAAGAGTGCTTTTTAACTTACCTAACAAAATGACAATTTCAGTCAAGAACTAGAGCTCGACAAGCTATCCTTAGCTATGCTATAAGTATGAGATTGCCTTTCAAAACTATTTGTAACTAGTCCGCCCTGTGTTAACAGATTTTCCATACAATAAAATAGCTTTTATAGAATAAATCCCTAACTTGTTCTCTGTTAATTTTGTAACCTATCTCTTATTAAAACGCAATTAAAATGAGGTTAGAACAGCGAGTCGTCAACACGAATGCCAAGGGGGTTAGAGTCGGGTCAACCTCAGGAGATTACAGCATAATTAGCCATAAAAAGTTTATTCTTTCTGGATTTGTACTAATGAAGGGACGCAGGGGGTAATTATATTCAATTTCAAGCAGTTTATCAAGCTCGGCTTTTTAATTCTATATATTTTCTAAGTTAGGTATTTTATTAAATACAGTCTCAAAAGCAGTAATTTCAAGAACAGTGTCTCCTTGGGGGTTTGAATTAAAAGTCTGTCAATTCTTAAGTACTGAGTAAGTTTTTTCCACTAATTGTGAACAAAGTGAGACTTTTTCTATAATATTGTAATTAATACATACTCCATAACTAGAATTTGGTGTAGCTAAACAGTAATACTCATCTTTTTTTTTTTAATTGGTATCCTTTATAAAAAGATTGCTGAAGAATCATCAACGAGTAGACTTTTTTTAGAGTTCCTGGGTTATAACTTACTTAAATTACTGTGTACTATAAAGGAAAGAAATCGCAATTCACAGCGAAAGATATAAAGACTTCTCTAATATATGCTGCAACAAAGCAAAAGAAAGCAAACTTCAGTAGACCTCTAGAATTCGATTGACTAAAGTAAAACCGTTCGCTTTTAGTTCAGCTCGGTAGAACACAGTCTCAAAAAGTTCTATGGCGTAGGTTCAAGTCTGATTAGGATTACTTAAACAAAGGACAGCGTGTGAATTCACGATACTCTTTAATCAAGCCATAAAAATTTGAGAATAAGGAGATTCTGAGTAAAGAGTAGAATTTAGACCATAACTTAAAGAACTAAGATAGTGCTTCTTGGGTGATGGTGAACAAAAGGAAGCTCTTGGATGACAAGAAACTTATCGTACTATATTATTTCCGGGAAATAAAAAAAGGTTATTATTTAAAAACTAAGACTTTACCATATTTCCGACTTTAGGAATGGGAATGGAGGAGCGCTCCTAATAGAAAATCAGTGGGTAGATTTGTATATATTGTGAAGGTTAAGTCTTAATGTTTCTACAATACTTGACTTGTCCAGATTTGTGGAATATTTGATCTTATAATTTCAAGTTAAAACTAAAAGGACCCCTGTTTATTGAGAAAGACGGAATTACTGTTATAAAATTAGAGTTTATAAACGATTCAAAAAAGGAAAAACTTTAAACTACACCTTCTCTCTTAAAAGAGTCCGCTCTATTAGAAATATTTATGTAAGTCTCTACTTTGGAAAACGAAAAGTATAATATACTACTATAATTTGAGCACCACTAGGTATCGGGATTAATTAAATCAGTACTGTCTTGAACTAAACCCTGTATGTAAACTTACAATTAATACTTTTCCTTACTGGTTAGAAAGAAACTTCTACAGGAGTTTACGTATTTATTATAATATAGGCATCCTTACTAAGTTTAGAAAATATAGTTGGGATTAGGACTTATGACAGTTTTAGGGTATTTATTAATCCTATCCTGGGTCTATAAATTCTTTCAGTTTACAAAAAGTAAGTTCCGTCCATTCTTTGTGGAAATAACTCTAATTACATACAATTCTAGACATCCTATAGCAACATTTAACTTTACCCCTCTCAGCAGGATGAGTCCTAATACTAGTATATTACACCCAACCCGGTATTTCTAAAATGGGGGCCCCTAGAATGAAAAGAAAATGACTTAAATCCAAAAAGGTTTCCCCTCTTTTGTCTCTCTTGTAAAAAGGGGCTCCTTCTAAAAATAAAAAACTTTGACAAATGGAAGAGCTCCCTTTGATTTACTAAGTGTGATGTTAATATGGAATTATATATATTGCTTACTCATATCCCGAACTTAATAGTGTACAGTACTGAAATGCTTTAGGGTTTTTAGAAGAGTTAGCAATGAGCTAATAAATAAAATTAGAAAGAACTACTAACACGCCGGGGATTCTAGTACTTCTAAATTAGTTTTATGTAATCCACTATAGACTATTGCAGTCCTTGTAAAGGGTTGCTTGCTCTGAAACCCTTGATATGCGAGTCTACTTACGAAAATTTATACAACATACTGGCTGTAATCTTACTTTACAAATAGCGTGGCTATATAGAGGGGCCCCCTACCCCCCCCCTTATTTGAGTTCTTGTGAAGCTCCATTGGGAGAGTCTCATAATAGGTCCTAGTTATGAAACACCTTTGAGGCACGCTGGGTTCTTTCCTAATTGAAAAAGGGCTATTAGATTAGTTTAGAATAGAAACTAAAAGCAAGAACATATTAGACTAACCATAAGTCTTTACTCAAATTAGTAATATTCTCAATAAATTCGTATTTCATTATAATTTAATTTTTTACCGACCTAGGGGCTGGGCTCTCTCTAAAAAAGACTAGCTAAAGATTATTTATACTAGCGTAAGTAGTATGAGTTCATTAGAAGTTCCTTTGCCTTATTCTATCCTTAGGAGTGAAAATAAGGGTTACTAAAGGAGTTTGTTTTATAAGGTTCAATCTAATCCTAATCTAAAAAAGCATTCTAAGTCCCTCTGTTTTTAGTTTTTTATGAAATATGTTACTCTCCGACTGGGTACTTTAGTATTCTGGTATTTTTCGTTATAGACATTTCAAAAGTATTAAGTTTTTCTTAGTTTTTAAGTTGCGGATTCCTTATTAGGATATTGAATTCTCGAAGAAGCGTATGCTTAATCAAGTGGGATTCGCTTTGGCTCTTAAGCAGGAAAGTGACTCTTATGGAGGGTTCTCGAAAAGACGTGTAATAAACTATTTAAAATACCTCGCTTAATAGGAATTGCAGGATTTTACGGATATTATTTAATGCTTATCTTTCTATTCTTAAAAAAAAAAAAAGGGCCTGGATATGTTAGAACAGGGATATATAATATGTCTTGTATTTAGAACTCAGGAGCTTACTAGAGCTCTTACATTAGGGTTTTGTTGCAGGATAAAGGTCTCGAAATAACCAATAGTTTTGTGACTTGACTGGGATTAAAACGTATAATCGGTATCGCGTAGACTTTAAGAAATAAGAATTGGCAGTGAATAGGTATAAAGAAGCCGGCTTTCAACAAAGCAAGCTAGGAATAAAAAAGCTCTAGGTTATATAAGAATTCTATGAATATTAGTTCCTTAGCATAAACTCATTTGTTGTACTCTCATGTTAAGAGAGGTTTTTTAACCGAGAAATACTTAAAGGTGTTACTTCTTAACTTAAACTTAGCGAGCTATTTACTCTTTACTTTCATATTATCGAAATGACTCTTCTAAGAGTTTTTTATTGGTATCAAGTTTTTATCCTGGACTATCAATTCAACTTTAACTAACTTAAGCCTCTTTTTATTATCACTTCTTCTTAGAACTTAGAAAAAAGTTTAACTGAAAAAAAGAAAGGGGGGGGGGGTGTTGCTGGTCAATGGTTTATCTGGCGTTTACACATAGGAGAATGTGAACTACTAAAATTAAGGAATTTCAAGAATTACGGAATTAATTTCTTTAAATTTTAATCTTTAATTGTGTTACTCCCAGAATAAGAGTGATAATACTCCAGCATATTATTAGTATAAAATCGCACTAGCTATAACTAGCCTTTCAGCTAAAAAGTGTATTTCAATTGACACCGAGCAAAATCTTAACTACAAAAAGTTTTAGGAAATTCATGGAATAAAGCACCATGGCTATTGTTTTTAAATAAGGTAAGGATTAGCTCGGCTTTGCTTATGTAATAGCCAAAAGGCCGTATAAAATACTTATCAATCAATATAGGTATATTAATAGAATAAGCTGCTACTGTTGCTTATAAGCACCCGCTTTATGGAAAGGCTTTGAAAAGGTGTTCGAGTCCTATAGAGTTGTACCTTATTTAAGAACTCTTTTAATTCCTTGTTACAAAGATAAGGATTCAGCAAGTTTTTATTAAATTCCGTAACTTTTGCTCGGGGCAAGCTAAGAAAACCAATTAATCTTTTAAAAGTAATCCTAGTTAACACCTACGAAGGTCCCTTTGAACTAAGAGAAACCCTCAAAAGGAAAGTGAGTCCAATACACCCAATAGGGATTACTCTATATAGAAAGTAATAACCCGAGGAGGGGCAGCTCCAAATAAGAATACAATTAGGGATATCCCCTTCCCTTAGGGTTAGATTTCCAACATATAACAGACTGCAGTAATTCCTATACTTTGTTGTTTATCCAGACTGTGTAAAAATAGAAAGAGTCCTTTTTTTACTCCTTCTTCGATCCTATATATCCTATAATCAATTTCTTACTTTTAAGAAGGTTATGGAAATCCTTACTTTTTAGTTAAAAAGAGCAAGTCTCATCCTGGGTGAGGTTTTATAAGATAAGATTCCCCGAGTACTTATGCTAACCAGAGTTAAACTTGCGAATATTTCTAAAAATGCTTCGGAGTTCACTGTTACAGGAATCGCATACTTAATAGAGAGCTTTAGTTTAGTAGGATGAGGCGGGACAGTCACCGGGGCCCCCTTGTCTTGGCTTTTATACTAAAAAAGTTACCCATTATTCTAAGTAGAAACCGACCCAGGATCCTTGTTGTATTGTATCCCGGACGAAACAACCAATTTTATTCAAATTTAGCTTAGTACTTTAGTGGATTCTGACTCAAGTCAAAATCGAAATATAACTAGGGATTCCTAAAAGAGGCTCATTCTAATAATATAGCAGTGAAATAAATAATGGGTCCTTATATAAAAGTATAGAACGAATAAAAAGTTGTAGAACTCCTACCGAGTCAGTATAATAATCGGCACCATTTCTGGTGTCTTAAAACACGGGGTTTCCAGTGGGATCTACTCCCACTTGATCACTTCAAATCTTAACTTTCTTTCTTAAATGTCTTTTATCCGAAGTTTCAATACTCAGTATTGTTACATTTTGTAGTCTTTTACGCTCAATTTTTATATGTTTTAGGGTCTTCTTTTCTGAAACTGGCTAGCTCTTGTATAAAAGAAAATTCATAGGATTCTAATTCTAGTGAAGAAGATATAGGGTTTCCTTTTTTTTATGGACTTTGCATTCTTGCGAGCAGGCTCTATAAGTTCTGTAAAAGTCAGAAACGAGTACTCAAATAGAGTTCTTAAAAAAGGAATCGGAGAGCAGGACCCCTATACTATGATGAGTTACACGGGAACGTTTGTAGTGTTAAGATTAACATTATTTATTATTGATAAGGTCTCTACTGCCTGGCTCTATCTTTATCGACTATGTATACAGCTTCGAATTGGGAACTCTTCTTAAAATTAATGGCTTGTAACTTTTTTAGGGTTAATATCTTTGATTCAGCTTAGTAAGCAAGCTGTTTTTAAGCTATCCTAAAAGTAATTTTAGTTTCGAGATGTTTAATTAGTTAAGCTAGTATAATTGACTTCATTTCAATGAAAAGGACAGTTAACCTTTTATCCTATATAGAAAAGAGCGTAAGAGTTGACGGGACAGTACGCGTTTTAGATCTTGGGAGTCTCCCTATAGTTTAGTCGTTTGCATAAAGCTTTATAAGCGGGACCACTTCTTTCTACAAAGCCACTTTCTTACTTTTGTGTGAATATTCCCTAATTCTGTATTTGAAGCCCTTTAAAAGGGTCCTTTTTCACGAAGGCATTCCAAAGCAGAGTATACTGAGAAAGAATATCCTAACGGGTAGGTCTTTGCTATTTCTTATATTAAAATCCGGGTTTCACGGGCCGTTACTGGGTTTTTGTTTTCTAGAGACCTATAAGCGTAATATCCGAACTACAGCAAAACTCTGTTGTGTGAATCTGGAGGAACCGTTTCTTATCAAAGGTGTCTTGAGAAGGCTGCCTTAGAGATCCTGCCTTAATCCTCTCCGCTCAGTAAAAGTATACTGTACCCTAACCAAGAATCACTGGTTAAACCCATCAAAACAGGAAAATAAGATGGATGGCCGTAGTAAAATTCTATATTTTTATAACCAAAAGAGTTTAACTAGTCAAAAGGGTGTCCTATGCGTGAAAACCTACTTGCATTGGAGTTGCTTAATGAATACATATCGAGTTTATTTAATACAAAAATTTAAGATTACCTATCCGCCAAAGTAATCGGTCTAGCCAATTAATGCGAGAATTCTCGAAGAGATCTTACACCACGTGTTTTTAGGAGTTATAGAGTTCAGTAACTTATTACTAGAGTTTTTAAAACTAATATTTTATTTTAATATAGCTGATACATGCCTAAAGTCCTAAATCCTTTTGTTTCTAGAATGCTTTTTTATCCGCTGTTTGTAGATACTAATCTTTTGCCTTTTTTATCCTTGAATGGGAAAAGGAGCAAGAACAAAGTCAAGAAAAAATCTGCACATTGAGGATCAGCTTAAGTAGTGTGTAATTCTGTTTATTGTAATTACAATTACATAGTAAGAGTACGCCCTCAAATTTATCTCTATATAAGGAGTAATTAATTAAACTCAAAAGTATATGTTCACTTTATTAATTAATAAATCCACAAGATACTGATGAATAAGTTGCAATACTTAAACTTAACATATGAAATGCTGTTAGAACTTTAATAAGGAGTATTAGAACAAGTTTCCTGAGAGTCAATGTAGGTAATAAAAATTAAGAAGAGAACTTATAACAAACAGGAGTTCGGTGAGTTTTTTGTAAACTTAATGGATCTCTTAGGTGTAGTATCGAATCACATCTCTATACGAGATTTTGCTATTAAACCTGGATACACTCAAAATATCACAATAGGTAAATTGGGCTCCTCAATCAACTAAGGAAACAACGACTGTAGTTACGATATGCATTAATAAGGAATTTCTGGTTCAAGGTTGAAGTTGGATGGAAGTAAGTTTGGATAACAAACAATATAACGCTTGCATAAAAGCCAAAAAGCCAGGAACAGAAAATAATACAGAGTAAAAGCTCTAATAAAAGGACTCTCTAAATAGTGTAAATTTCGGTAAAAGAAAGATACGGAACACGTTTGAGGATGGGATCTTGAAAGTAGTAGGATATCTCAGTTGAATAAAACTAATAATAAGATACAGAAAATAAATGCCTTAGCTATTACACTAAAAATTGGGTATATTTGCATTAGGGTGCATATAGCGGGTACTTTTTCTAAATATGATTAGTACTTGGGTGCTAGTTATACCTGGCAATAACCATCCAATAAATAGGGTATTACTGTATTTGCTTTGTTACCCCTACGGAGGAAGAGTAACCTATAAACTTTTTCTTTCTATAAGGATTAGCTCTCAATTTCAAGAAGTCTTATTCACAGCCCTGCTACTGGAGCCTTAACTAAGTCGGTAAATAATGAGATAACAAAAGCCCTAAATTCCTTTGCCTTTGCCTAAAAAATCTCAGCCCTTTCAGTATTATGTAAATAAGCATTGCAACTTTTTTATCCAGGACCTCTCCTTAGACTCAGCTTCCGAGCCCGCGCGATAATTGTGTTTTACCAATCTAGATATAAAGCAAATCCTCACACACATAATAGAGTATACCTCAAAAACAAAACTCCTTCCTTAGTTAGTCAAAAACCGGATTTTAAGGGATACCGGGTAACTAAGGATATGGGTCTATCGGATAGATAGCCCGAAACTCTAAAATATTAAATTAAAAACCTACAAACTTTTGTAATTATAAAACTCTTTACTGCGCTCCTATGAATATAAGTCTTATGCTTCTATGTATGTTACCTATAAATTTGGGGTTTAATTTATTACTTTAACTACTGGATTTCTTAGAGTAGCTTATTCACATTTACAGATCTTGGGTTTGTGCTTAAATCCTAGCCTAAGTTTACACTATATGTTGAAGTGTTTCTCCATTAATCCGGTAAATTAAGGAAAATGGCGAAAATTAATTCTATTATTTTAAGAAAAAGGTCCTGGTTTTAATTACGAATTCAGAGAAAGTAATTAACTTTAAATACTGAGGTGTGGGTTCATACTTTTCCTTAGTTTCATTTTCGTCTTTCAATAGTATAATGGGTACAGTCTAGGTATCTTAAAACTTGAAGTTTTTCAAGACTAAAATTACCAAATAAGATCTCATTTTATCATTATAGCGATAGTATAAGTAATTCCTCCTAAATAGAAAGAAGGACTTTGTGTTATGTCTGAGCTCCGCTATTCAGTAAGCGGGTTTCAGTAACCCCTACTTGCTCTTAATTTAATATCCTGAGTTGAAAGGCCTAAGTAGTCTGAGATAAAGAACCCTTTTTTTCTTTTTACAATCCTGCCATTTGTTCTAAGAAAAACTATAACTCATACTATTTCCCTCCGTTTTTATGAGGAGACTATTATCTCTTTTTGTTTTTCTATACTATGCTAACCTGATGCTCAATTTTGAATAGATAGAGTATATAAAGTAATTAAAATATAAAGAGGGCTCTCTCACAATTTAGCTTCAAGGAGGTTCATACTTACAAGCAACAAGTCATATCCATGATTTCAACAAGGGTGCCACTTTAAGTAAATTAGTAAAAGTATGTAATTTTTTATTGGTTAGTCTTTTTTGTTCGAGTTTGTCGCTTTTAGGAGCCCTCTTTTTAGTAAAAAGCAGCAGCTTAAGAATTAGAACTCCAAGAGGGTAAAGTAACTTAAAGGCAACCTTAGGGATCAGTACGATAGGATTTTTAAGGCGTTAGTCCATACGCTAAGAATTAAAAATATTTAAGTAATTCCTTCTAATAATAGGATTAAAACTCTATACAAATTTTATAGCCCTAGACTCTTGTTATGTGATTGTCTATTATATATTTTTAGTAATGTCCCTAGAGTTCTATAAAAGAGGTTACTCTATACCTGCATGATTTAACCTTATTAAATTTTTTAGGTACTAGCAACTCTTCAACTCTCTATTACTTTTGCTCATTAATCTTTTAAGGACTTATAAGCTATACAAAGTCTTTGTCCAAATACTGGGGAGAAACTGCTCTAGAATACGGAAATTCTAAAGATCCTAACGAGTAAGAGGCTTTACAAAGCAACCAAATCTTTAATTTATATCTTATGTTTACCTATCGAATAAAGTACTAATTGGATAAAATCCTAATATTACAGGCCTTGTTTTGACTGAAAATCTCAGATGTTATTTCTTTAGAAGTTTCCGAGGAGCCTTGTTAGGTCCTTAATGGACTGTCGGCTAACTAGCTTGTAGAAAATTGAGTTGACTTTGAATTATTATAGTATCTAGTACCACGGGTATTTACAAATGTGGACCTTCTTTAGTAAACTCAGTGAATTAGTTTCTTTTTATTTTGCAGCTATTGATGAACTACCTCTACGAATTTTAGTTACCCGCACCCCCCCTGTAAGAACGAATCAATCCTACGGAAATAAAAAAATCCCTCTATATTATCTTGTTTCTAGTATTAGAAATACCTCAATTGACTCTTGTAAGCGTCCCTTTTTCTATCAAAAGCCTTTCTCCTATATCTCCTACAATAGGCTTGATTTATTACCTTCATGACTATCTGTGCTCTCTAACAGATCAGAAAACTACGTCTATATATCTCCAGCATTTCTTTTACCGCCTAAAAAGTGGCTAGTACAACTACTAGATTATCCACTTTTAATAAACAAAGTTTGACTGGGATCTCCTGCTCGGAAACCATATGACTGTAAAACTCCCCAAAATTAGTAAGTTAGAATACTTGTAGTAAGTCCAATCACTTTTATTAACTAATAACTAGATTGCCTATTCGTTCATGGAGTAGTATGACGGATAAGTATCAGTATGAGCAAAAAAAGACCCAAACTTAATAAGATTGCACCATTACACGAAACTTGCTTAATCTATTCTATATAATACGTATGCCCTAACTCCAGGAAGCCGCAATACTCGTCGAAATAACAACAAACGGGGATTCCTTTAGAATATAAGTGGATTTGAAGCTATTAGAATACCCTTTTTTGATAACGCTATACCTGTATACCAAAAGTCAAACAAAAATATCGAAAGTACTTGAATACCGCTAAAATGCTATCCAACTTTATATAAGTAATTCCTTTCCCGATCAATTCACTGTCGTTTAGCAACTAAGAAACACTTAGTAAAAGAGGTAGAGTACTTTTCCGGCTTTATAAGAGCACTCATTTAGGTGTTACCAGACGATGATAGATAAAAGCAATCTTAGTAGAGATGTCATGGGTTCAAGTGATGTGATAGTAATTCAAGTAATCTCTTCCGTTAGTGATTCAAATCGTAGTAAAGGTAGTCTATCTGATTATGACTAAGGGGTTCCTTTTTACCTGTAATTTTTTTTTTAAGAGGAGCCAGCCTAGTCTTTGTTTGCTAGTTGCTTAATAGGGGTACTCGCTTTCTGTAAGTCTCACTCTTGTGCTTAGTCAAGCGAAAACGATCCCATTTAAGTATACATCGTTTAATCTGATAGTTATTGAAGCCCTTTTTATGTGTCGACTGATACTGCACTATCTATTGGTTCCGGCATTCCATTCGGTTTAAAATTCTAATCTAAAATTAGTATTTATACACAAAATCTTGGAGAGTCCCGAATTCTAAAAAACGGGGAATTAAATATATGTCTAACATCCAAAAAAATCTTGTTCTATATTTCACCCTACTTAAATTTAGTTACTATTTCATTAGTATTTTTTTTAGATATTGTAGTAAACTTGACGAACAATAGAGCCCTTGATAATCTATCTTCTCTAAAAACTCTGCTTTTCTTAATTCTTAATAAGCATCCCAAGTAGGCAATTTTTTGTTATGGATATTCTTGTAAAAAAACTATCCGAAGTTAACGTTACTTAAAAAAAGCCTTATAAAAAGGTGAGCCTGGAATAAGGATTGAGAACCAGAAATGCGGCTATAACGAAGTCAAAAAGGTCCAGAATATAAAGGCAAAGAACCAGCAAATTTATATACAATTCATTCTTTTTTAGCAAAAAATCTACTCTATAAGTCTATAACGAGCTCCCGTATTAAGTAAAAGAGTCCCCCTACCCTATAGCGATTCTAGGTTCACAGGAATAAAATCTCGCAGGGAAAAAGAGTTCCTTGGCGGTAGATGCAAATAACTAATCATAAAGCGTGCTGTCAAGGCTTATTTCAGGGGTATACAAGAATTACCTAATTAGAAAATAATAGGTGTACCCGCTCTTCTTTATTGGACTAATTAAGGGACAGCATGACTATTTAAGATAAGAAAAAAGATCACTAAGTCGCCTAGGAGAGTACCTTATGAAACGAAACAGTATACTAAAGTAAGAGGTCATATCGTATAATATTAGGTTTGTACCATTGACTTTGTAATCAAAATAGGAATAAACGGCTCCATCTTTGTCATAGATCGATAAATGCAGGTAATAGGCAGGCTTCTCTAGGGGGGTACTGCAAACTTGTATCAGTTGTATAATAGTAGCAAAATCTTCAGCTAGTAAAAGGAGCAGTAGGGCACTCTTTTGGGTGTAATAGAATATATAATATTAACAGTAGTTACTAAAACTCTTTTCAGAATTACTTAGATAATTAGATAAGTATCTCTCAGTATCAAGTAGGTAATCCCAGTAGTTGAGGGTATAGTAAATGAATAAGTAGCTTAAGCAGAGTGTGCGAAGGTATACCATTCTTGTTGCTGCTTGTTTTCCATTATTTGTATTCCTGAAAGTAATGAGTTTCCAACGAAATAGGGTAGAGTAAGATATATAACCAAAAGGAGAGCTTGCTTTTCTTTGGTTCTTGGCCTACTAAGTTTCCGGTTAACCGGGCAAGTGCAAGCTTGGATCTAAAAAGAAAGGGTTTTCTTGTTGGGTCAAGGGAATAAAGTACTGATTTTGATCCAAAGTGAGGTAAGGTCCTTAAGGAACCTTTGTTTAGTTAATGGATTGCTTATTTCAAAAAAGATTGACTCTAAAAGGGAGAAGTTCATTAAAAGCAATGTCTCATGAATTTGTGGTGTTATATCCCTTACTTTTATATGTTACGCCGAGTAATCCTTTAACTAAACGGATCCCAAGACTTGCCTCTAAGAGAAATCCTATATCCTATATAAGCTAGTACTACGGGGTACTCTAAAGTAAGATTGCAAAGTAAACCCTATTTAAACGCTCCCTCTCTAAAAAGTTCGATATAAGATAATAAAATCAGAATCTATTCTCTTTAACTCTCTTTAACTGCCCCTTACTACCCCCAATTCCTTGCCGGCGCGCGCTTCCAATGGAAAGCTTTACTATATTATCAAGCCTTGTTATATATGAGTATAAACAGTACAAAAATCTTATAAAAGTTTTTTCTAGGAATTACCCTCAAAAAGCAGTTACCTAATGGGGCCAGCCTCTTTCTTATTTACCGAGCCCTCTCTTACTCTTAAAATCGGCGAAGAGCTTATCCCAAACCTTGTTGGAATATGAATGGAAACAAAAAAAATTAGTATAATAGCCCTTGCTTCCTTATGATTTTCTATTTGAGCTGCGGGTAGTCTTTTCCATTCCTTTGGTTGGCTTGTTACATGAAAACTTGGAAACTCCGTTTGTAAAATATTTAGTAGGCTATTGTTAACGAAATAAGAATAGGGATTCACTTGGGGCTAGGGCACTTGGGATAAACTAGAGCGCATTTTCAGGATACCCCGTGATTCGTTCCACACATCTCGATACAACAGCCTTCGCGGAAGGAATTGCCAGTAAGTTTAAAGAGTCCCCGAAAGCTTTGTTTGGTGGAATTCTTGAGAAACACAAATTATCCAAGCAACTTCCTTGGTTTAAAGAAATCAGAGTAGTTTAGTAAGTCCTTTACGAGCAGAAGAACCTCTTGTTAAAAAGTTCTATCTAGTCAGTCAAACTAATAGGAAGTCCTCAGATTTGTATTTGAGAACCGAACAAAATGCTTTCTAATTAAGTGATTTTATAATCAAAGTTTATTCAAAAGGTAAAAGTCTAGTAATTAGTAGCTTTATAGAAAGCCCTAGAACTATTAGCATAGAGTTACTGAGTTGCTTCTGGTAGCTGGTAAGGCTAACTGCAAATCCGGGAGTACTCAACTATTGTTATTCCTAAATAGGAAGTTACAAGTAGTCTAGAAATTACGGATTTTTCCTATTACATTAAATTAGCATAACTCTTGTATTACTTGAAATAGAGGACAGAATCTATGACTTCTCAAGGCCTATAAATCTTACAAGTAAAAGCCCGCCTGGATAACACTAAGAACAAGAACCCTATTCTGTCAAAGTAAAGGAAGACTATTAACCTTAAGCCTTGAGACTCTTAGATCTTGGCTAAGTCCCTCAATTACCAGGATTATTAAGAAAGAAACTTTACCCCTTATTTTTATTAATAGGAAATCGCAGCAATGCGCCTCGACTTGAACCTAGTAATCCTATTTCTAGCGGGGCATAGACTTCCCGACTTGAATCCACAACCAGTATAACTTAACTTTAATAATCTAACCTTCATTCAGGATACTCGATTATCCTTGCCTTGTACTTACTACTTAATATATAATCCTTAGTAAATGTTAGAGTTTTAATAATAAGGTTTAAATCCAGCGACTTATAAAAAAGATTTACTGCAGTAGGGTAGGGTCTTTTCTAGAATTTATTACCAGCTTAAAGGCATTTACTCAGTTTGAGCTAAGGTTTCGAACCTGTGTCTCGTAGGAGCTTCTCAGTTAGTTATAACTACCTTTTCAATGAATTCGCAATTAGACTTAAGTTGGTTTAACAATAAAAATAGCCTATAACCAACACCTAAGCCCTTTTCATATAGGGAAAAATCCCTTTTATAGAGTCCGCTAGGCTCTGTATATTCTCAAATTACTATGAGTTACTAATCAAATTCTTTCTATTCTTCTATACACTCCTATTATTCTGTAATATGTCTTAGAAAGGTCATTTGATGACACTTGAATGAAAGCCATTCTATATATAAGAAAAGCCCCTTGTTTAAATGTTTTATCTAATGCACACTTCCCCCCTTGGCCAAGAATTAGACTAGGTGTCTATCACAAATTCGGTATGTCAAATATCCACCAGCCTTAGGTATAGAGTATAAACTTCTCCCTTAATTGTTACGTTAGAATCCTTTATTCATTGATCAAAGAGTAGTTAAAACCCTATTCAAACAGAAAGTCTTGTAGGTCCTTTATTAACTAGGGTCGGTCTTTCCTTATTTTACCAAAACGAAACTCTATTTCAGGAGTTAACGGAGAAACTATCTATTCTTTGCCAGGCTTTGTGCTCTATCTTTTTTAAATGAATAGAATACAATATTTTTATTAGTACCTTTTACTAAATCTCATTCCTATAAATAAGCTCAAATAGAACTTTTAGGAAATGCACTTAGCGTAGTGATGTTAGCTAGACCCTCCTTTTCTGGAGTCTACAAGTACTTTACTATTTGAAAAAGCTCTCTTATGTATAACCTAAGAGTAAAAATGACTTGAAAAGACGGTTTAAGAGTTTGGGTTGCTGTGGGGAACCCTTTTATCCAGATCAGATAATAATTAAGATTCTCCCGTAAATTAGAAGAGGGAGCTCAGAATCGAATCTCAGTAAATAGAATGCTAATAAGGACTCCTGTGTTGGACATTGGCTTAGAGAATTTTGTTCTATTAACAATAAAGACTTCTCTTGTATTACATATAGGCGTTGTTCAGTTAACTCCATTTTTTATACTTAAATTAAAAATAATTGATTGACAGCGTTCCAAAGGTTATATATATATTAACTTTTCCTTAACAATTTTTTTAAACTTGAATGCTTCCGAGAACGCTAAAATCTGGTAGAGAAGTTTCGCAAATACAAGAATACTTGATAAATCAAAAAGGAAGTCGGGTCGCGTATTTGTGAATTGAATACTGTCTTGCATGAAAGAGTCAAAATCCTTTTGTAACTTATATCCAATCTTATAAACCCAGTAGACCCCCTTAGCTTTTATGTGTTTCAAGATTCTAGCATTGTTTACATTGGAAAAACAGATTAATTATACAATAGCTTGCTCTTGAGTTCCCCTTTTTTATGTAGTAGGTCTGTTTTAAAACTACCCCCTTTATTCAAAATTCCTTGCGGATCCCTATCCCCTCCCCACGTACAAGTGTTGTAACCTCTACTGTACCTCGCCCTTTTACCGAAGTTACTCTACTAATAACTACTCGCGTAACCACAATAAACGGATGCTCATAAAAAAATTTACTAAACTAAGGGTCCAAAAAGGCATAGCATTCGCTAAGCTAAGTAGGATTTTAGACTTTGGTGCTATTTAGCAAAGTTTTTCAAAAAAGAAAGTAAGCCAATATTCTAATCTAGGATCCCAGATAAACAGGCATGCCCCAAGATATTGCTTGTTATGCGGCAATTACAGAGTGTTGAAATACTCAGCCGCTTTTTTTTTTTTTCTTTTAGAGTCTACTATTAACTATAATCAGCTCCAAGGGACTCTCTTACTTTATCCGAATATACAAGGAACTAGACAGGGTCCCCTTTTTCCTATAAAAAAGCTGAAACCTTTAGACCTAACGCAGCATCTTTTACATCCCTTCCCTTATATAAGCCGCACTTTAGCTTACTAGAACTAGAGAATACAAACCTGGTCGAGATAACTCTTACAGCAAAAAACATCCATGTCTAGCGGGTTTTCTTACATGCATGACCCATAAACTTTAGAAGTTCTTACTGAATTCTAATTTCCAGTTTTCCTCTTTCTGTCATTTATTTGCCTTTATTATTAGTGAAATAGTTTATACTTTTATGAGTAGAGCCGTCCATACCAGTATAAATAGTCATAGCTAAACCCTATTCTGTATCTTATAGGACTTCTTTTTTTCTGGAATTAAGAATGCCGAAACCCTAAAAGTAAAACTCCAAAATAGACTTTATCTGAAATCTTTATCTGAAAGTAGTTCACAAAGTAATACTTAAGTTAAGGTTGCTTTTCTGGTAGTTAGTAAACGGCTTAGAGCTTATAAAAAACTAGTAAATCGAGTATGAAGTCTGTTTTTCTAGTTGTTGGTCATAGTGTAAAGGTTTGTATAAAATCTCCCCTCATCCGTGTACCACTACAGTCAAGAAGAATAATGTATAACAAGTAGCTCTAAGTTTCCCCAACCTCTTATGTCAATAACAAGTAATACGCGAGGGATATAACTTTATAACAACTAAGACTATCCATAAAGGGAACAAGCAATTCAATTAGAGGATATATTTTCTATACTAATGAAATAGGAAACTCTTAACGCTTAAGAACTAAGTAACACTTTTGATCTAAAAGGGGAAGACTTATTCTATTCTTATTAACTATGATATTAAGAGTACTAGCCCTCCTCTTAGACCTGGTAAAGTTGTTTATATATCCATAGAAGTAGTCCTAATAAAAAGATTCCAACACTCCTTTTTTTATAAAAAAACAAGCGGAAACTAAAGCTTTTAGCAGCTACGTCTCTGGGCGGTTTTTCAAGTGGTAAAGCACTAGTTCTTGTTATATGCGGGTAGGGGTTCAAGTCGTAGTACACTCTTGTTTGAGCTGGTACTTAGACTATTCTTGTTTTCTTAGTCTTGCATTTAGAGGCTTTACCGAGGTGAATATAGGAGCAATTAAACAAACCTTGAATTTTTAGTTAGTAGCCTCTTAAAAAAAAGGTGCCTTACTTAACAGAAATATGGAAGTAAAGCTTCATATGATATAAGTATGCCTTAAATCTGCTTGCTAGATAAGGATATTCGTTTAAAAACCCTTGTTTATTTCCAGCTTTATTCCAAAAACCGGGTGCTGTATAATTTAGAGTCCTACCACTTGGTTAGTATACCTAGATAGTGACAGACAATATTAAACTAAATTCTAGTATGTTCCTAAAATAAAAGAAAAAAGTAAAAAAGGGAATGGTACTCAGAAATTATAATACATAAAAAATCCCAAGAAATTTCCTTCTATTTAAAGGGGATACTTAGGAATTCTGTAAAGAGTAAAGCCAGGTTCCAAGTAGTTAAAAAGATGTCTGCTTTATGTATCAACTCAGAAATACTTATATTTTTTTTACTGGATGAGCTGTCCTTTTGATGAAAACATATAATCACAGTAGTGTTACTCTATTTTGCTAACCAAGAAAGTAAGTACCAACTCACGTTAACTTTCTTTACTTTTACTTTGTAAAATTCCTTCCTTGTGTCCTGCCTTTAACTTCTATGGCCCTTTATACTCCCTGTGAATGTCGTATACAAAACCTAAAACAGTGGTTTACAGCTGTACTTCTATCCTAACATTCTGAATCTTTTCTTGTTTTGCGTTGTCAGGAAATTTTTTTTTTTCAAAAGTCTTCCAAAGCCTTTCTTATATTCGCCTTTGTAACTGATTAGACCCATTTGAGTATGGGGCAGCAGCGTGTCATCTGACTGGAATTCAGTTTTCTTTTCTCTCCGCGGAATAGGACCTCGGTTTCTTTAAAGTACTTTTGTAGTATATTAGAGGCTCTCTTTTCAGCCATCCCTTTTTTATAAAGGACGAACCTCTTTCGTGAATGTTCCGTAAACACTTCTAAAAAATATGAATTATTTTGGAATTGTAGTACTAGAAAGCCCTACAACTTTCTCAACAAGGAGTCTCCAATTTAGTTCAAGAAGTGAGAGTTACTCCTTATTAGTATATTAGTATAAAGGCCGGTAGGTTTAAGAAGTTTAGTCGGTAATTTTACTGGTATAGAATCTAGAAAGTGACTCCGCGATTTTTAATCCTTTTATATTCTGAAAAAAAGGTTTCATTTAAACTTGTATATAAAGCTATAAACAACTTCCGAGGAAATCTTAACTCGTGGTACCTCCCTATTCTTTGTTCTATTAATCCCTTCTTCTCATACCCGCTTGTATCCTAGTAACCTTAAAGTCTAAACCTAAATTGAAGATTAAAGAAACCAATGGTATATACTAAATAAAAGACCCCGTTTCTTAACCCAAGAACTCTCTCTCTAAACCAATATTCTTTGCTGGCAAGTATATTTTCATATACCTATATTAAAGAATTATTATTCTGAAAGGTTTGTCTGCCTTAAAACTAAAAAAATAAGATTCCTGAAGAGATTGCTTGTGTTGTTTCTTACTATCAGTGTTGGTTGGGTTGGTTAAGATAAATCCCCATAAGAATAAGACAGAAAAGAAATGGGCTTTTCATAAAATAGAAGTAAAGCAAACAAATTAAGCTTTTTCCGGATTCTTTGTATATAGGATAAAAGCGAAACACAAATTTAGTATCCTTTTGCCATTATAACGAAGATTTTCGAACGGTAAACGAAGTAGACTCTTATTCTAAGAAATTTTGGGACCAATATCTACCCCCAACTTCGGGACCTTCCTTATCGGAATTTCAAGGCATTCCGAGTTTATTTAGAGGTAGGCTTCTTAGTGTGTAAACGAAAAAAGATTACCTTACTAGTAACCCTAATTTGGTGGAGGAAAGAATTAATATAAATTTTAGCCTTGTTTAAATGAATATGTATTCCTTTTTTCTTAGCCTTTTAGTAAGTATATATTTAGTTTGGAAGGGTGTAATATCTAACGGTATATTCCTGAATTTATTAGTGCAGCTGAGTAGCTATTAAAGAAAGGGGCTGTTGCTCTGTTTCAAAGGGTTCAAAATTTCAGGTTTAAGAAGGCTTTTTACTATAAGTTAATGAGTTTTCAGTAAATGAACTGAAGCCAAAAAGTCATTCGTTTGCGACAAAGACCCAAATATGAACTAAATCCCTTATAGCCCTGTAAAGTCTTTTATTTGGTCGAGACAGAAGCTTTGTCACTGATCAATAAAATAATGAATTAAGGTTTTTTACTGAACAAGTTACTGAACAGGGTATAAACTAATTAAGAAGTGTAACTAAGTGCTCTACCACACTGAGGATATGAACATTAACCAAAATCTTCCTTGTATTCATTTATAGTGTCCTTTTTTCTTTTTTAACTAAACGTGATAAAAGTAAAAGTCTTTGCTTATTTTGGAAAGATCCTTAATATAGCAAAATAGAATTAAAAACTTCTATAACACACATATGACCCCACATTCATTATTGTAAATAGGAATATAAACTTGTAACAATAATTAGACCTTTTCCCCGGATGGAATAAAATCTTAAGACATCGGAGTCTCCTTACCTAACTAGAGTTTATATACTCGAGATATTTCAGAATACTACTTACTAATACTATTTTTGAGTATAGTTACTGCACGAACGCAATACTTTAGTTATAAGAAATCCTTGTGATACCTTTTTTGTTTTCACGGTACGTACGATGCTTATTTAATAACAATTTTTTTTTTATTTCTTACTGATAAGTAAAGTAAGCGACCTTTTTTAGTTTAAGATTAACTGTATAGGGCTCTAGAACAAATGGGGATTTTACGGTTTGAACCCGCCGTTGTAAGTTTTTGAGTCTTTTGCTTTACCGACTGAGCTTGTCTGAGAGATCCTTTGACCTAGACTCTTGGTTAAGAAAGAGTAATGTCCTTTCTAGGGACTGACCGGTGTGTCCTCTTTGTATCACTATCGTCTGTACGTGTCAATTGTATTTATAGCTCGCTATACAGTTTTAACCCTTGAATATTAACATCAATAACCCCCTTGTCTTACCGCAGCTTTACTATAAGAGCGATATAATCTATCTTACGTAAACAAAATAAACTTGTCAAATATATACCTCATACTACTTAACTAAGGTTGTCTACTTGTACTTGTACCCTCATAATTCAATAAAATAATGTTATTACTTTCTTTTTGCAAAGGAATTCTTAACTGGATCCCTGGAGTTCCGCTTTACCTAACTTGTTAACTTTCTTATAAATAGTAAATAGATGCGCTTTTTAGCTATTATACCGGGCTTGATTGTATTCTTCTTCTTAATATCTCTATTTTTCCTATAGAAATTCCCGAAACTTTATGTTGTATGTACTCTTATTGTTAAGGAGTTAGTTAGAGTCTTCTCAATATTCTTGCAGCTTTGTCGTATAGTTGTTATAAGTCTTCTTCTCTATTTACTCTATTTAGTTGTCTTGCTCTTCTTAAGTATAAGACCTCCTTTCTTAAGTATCCTGCTTATAATATAAGTCATTAAAAAGTAATTGGATTGATCCTTTTATTGGGGGTTTTGTTAATTTAATATACAGCTTTACTGTATTAAGAATACACACCGAGGAAAAAACCTGAAACTTAACATCGAGTCCTTAGTAAATAAAAGAAAGAGGGATACTCTGTAAATAGAGCCCGCAGTTAGCCTTAGGTTAAGGGCAGCTTTAGCTTGTACAAAAGTTAGACTTGAAAACTTTTGGAAATATGTTAAAGTACCCTTACTTTACTTTAAAATAAGGCAGGGAATACAAGGACCTATTAGAACAACCATAAGAAGAACAATAGTAACAAGAATAAAGCTAGAGGTACAGTAAGACTCCTCCTAAGACAGGGTTATAAGACAACAGGTATATTGCATAAGAATACAGCTACAGTTATTATCAATATCAAGACGGGTAATACTACAAAAATATGAAAACACAACTCCCATTGAAAGTAAAGGGTGCCTAAAATAATCAAGTAAATCCACAGCAATTATAAATAGACAAAAATCCTTAACTTATTTGCCTAAATTAAGACTGGAAATTTTATATTAACTACTATTCGTGAAACTCCAGCAAAGAAAAAGCTAATAAACTACTGAATACTCCGGGCCCTCTTAGTGGAGCATAAATCTAGTAGCTTACTTAGTAAAGCTCTTTTAAAACAGGACCTTTTACTCTTTCGGATTATCGCGAATAAGCTTGTAGCTGTTATCTTTACCTTTTGGGACTTCCCTACTCCAATTAACGGGTAACTCTGAGAAATCTTAACCCAAGGAGAGTTCTCTTCTAGTTATAATAAAAAGCTTTAATTTATGTGTGTGTGTGACCTACTAAATAATAATTACAAAAAGGCATAAGCCTGCAAAATAGAGCTCCGGATACACAAGAATTCTCTAATAAATAAGTAAACCTTATAATGTTACTTCAGTACAGCATAAACCTAGTATCAAAGGAGCCCCGACAATTAGAATTAATTATAAAGAAAGCGTGAAAAAGGTAAGAATAATTAATTTAAATAGCTGCCTTTCGAATATAGGAGGGGTAGACAATATAGAACTAATCCTAGAAAACTTGAGTTTATATTGTTGTGATTCCATGACTAAAGAAAGTACTGAAAAGAACGGCGTGTAGTAGACATCATGAACCTGCGCAAATATTGCTCTCTTAAGTTATACAAGGCACACATCTCATTAGGTATAGGTATAGGTAGGGAAATCCCTATCATCGATATTAGAAACAATATATAATTGTTATTAATATTTTTTGAGTACTTTCATATATTTAGTAAGCGCCCTAGTTTAAACCACTCACAGAAACCCACCTCATAACCTAAGGTTATCAAAGCTGTATATTTTATATCATAAATTTCTCACAATACTTGAAATAAATACAAAAGGAGTAGGATTTTCCACTTTTATAAACTTTCAGTTCCTTATCTCTCTAGGCTATCAGTAGAACAAAGCCTTATAAAGAAAAAGGCAGGACGCCAATTTAATGAAATATTTATACTTACTTTATTCATCTCTACAAGAGGTCTTACCTGTAAGCTGGACCTTATAAAACTGCTATACATGCAAGGAAATTGATATTAAAAGTTTTTTTTTGATAAAGGTTTCTCTAGCGGGAATGTAAAAAGTTGTTATGCCTGTAGTCTACATTTGTTTTGGTGTAGGGCTAAAACTAGCATTTGCTTTCAAGAAATCTAATAGGTTTCCTTTTGCAGTTTTGTACTTTTCAAGCGGTCCTTAACTTCTAGATATACGTCACAATAGGGCACTTCTACTAGTATTTCTACTCTAGTAATTATTAAAGTTAAATTGGGTTTAGTTTTTTATTTTAAGTCTTCCCTAAATATATCCACAGCTACCGTGGGTCCCTTATTAGAAGAACCGGGGAGTGTAGGTACATAAAAAAGCATAACAAGCTTCTTAATTTTTTGTTTGAGGATAATTTATTAGCGTGTCGTTCAAGTAACAAAAAGCATTTCACAAAGGGGCGCATTAACCGTTTTCTAGAAAAACGTACGAAAATTAAGGACAAACAAGTTAGATAAGCTAGAAAATCAATTAATATAATTCAAGTGAAAAGTGCTACAATTAGATGAGAAAAGACTATAATACGGGCTTCTTCTGGAGTCCGGGCATCTTTTTAATAATAAGAAGCTTATTTACTGGATATTAGTTTCAATATCCACCGATCTCTCACCTGTAACTAGTATTATGTCTGTAAAAGAAAAGGTATTTCGGAATTTGAATTGCGCAAAAAGATTCTCTCTTATAGAATACTCTCTTGAGTCCTGACCCAGGTGCAATTTTCCTCTTAATTCGGGGAGCCCTTTCATTATATTTATAAGCCAAAAAGGACTCTTATCTAAAGAGCTAGGTTTTCCAGTTTTAGAGGACTCGGAAGGGTCTTTTTAACTAAGCAAAGAACTAAGCAAAGGATTACAAGGCCCTTTTGTCCGAGCATTCTATGGTTGCTTTTTTTCACAAGTATAAATAAACAAGGGGAAGATTAGGAGGGCCCTCACGTAGGATTAAAAATTTCTGAAAAGGGGGGCTCCTAAAATAGAGGAAAACCTCCTTAAAAAGGCAGGTAAACTTGTGATAAATGATATTCTAGCATAGTAACTCAAATACTTTTTCTATTTAATCCGATTCATAATTACTCAATTTTATTTACTATATGGAACCTTAAACCCTAAATTGAAAAAGCCTTCCCTTAAGTACGCGAAGAAACAAAGAATGAAATAAAAAAAAACTTTGCTGGATAAGTTAAAGCCTAAAAATTAAGAGGGTTCCCATAAGTAGCTTAGCATATTTTTAACAGGGTAGCCCCCCTAAAGTTATAGTTGCTAAAATGATGTCTTCTTCCAGTATGCTAGCTAGTTTATAGATATTGTTATGAATGAAGTTTTATTCTATATAAGTACTTCTTGTCAATCTTGACTCACTCATCGCTGTCACAATGTAACAAATAGGTTGGGTAGTAAACTAAATTCCTCACATGAAAGGATATTCGCACCTCTCGAGTCCTAGCCTCCATTCTTGTTACTAGTTATTTTCCTCTGAGGTTCAGGACATCTATTGTAATGTAAGCGCTAAGCTTGTAGTAATCCATATCTTTTATCTTTATATCGTAAAAGGACAAAACCTCAAAGATGAATTCGAATAATTGATAAAATCTCGGGTTTCCCGTACTAAGTGTATTATAGCCTACAAACAAACAAGAACATTTGCTGGCACAGCTAGCCAATTTATGAAGGTACTAATATCAAAAGGGAATCGGGTAGTTATAACTCTATCGACTACTCAACTTCTTTATTATCATTATTATATATATTACTGAGCTAAAGCATCCGCTAGTTATATTTAGGTTTATATTGGAAATAAAACTTTTGTTATATCCTTATAGCAGCCTAAAAGAGTCAGAATGGTAAAAAGTTTCTAACTAAAGGCTGTTGTATATTGTTCTAGATTCTAATTCAGAGTAAACGCGGAGCTAGCCCCGTGCTGCTTACTTATCGAAGGATCTTAAAAATAGCAATTTTAGAGATAAGAAAGAGATTACAGACTTAGTGCGAATGACTCTTGAGATTGATATAAAGTTATTGAGAATCAAAAAGTATATGAATAATGAACTTTACTGAAGTATTTCTGCTAAGGGGATAAAGATCTAATTCGTTGGATTAAATATTTGGTTCTCTACTAAGATTTAGTTTTCTTCACTAGGCCCTCTTCTATAAGGAATCCTTTCTTTATAGTTATTTATTATACCGGGGAACTCTTACAGAATCTAGAGAACTTGGGTGATGCATTCCTTCTGAGTTGGAGTTGTTCCTTTTTTTAGTATTGTCGGGTTTGTGATGTAATCCCAGTCAGCTTTTTTACAAATGGGTTTTTATAAGGTTAAAAGATTTCTTTCGAAGGAAAGTTTTTTACGTCATTCAAAGGTATTTGTCTCTATATTGGACTCCTAAAAACGAAGGTAAGGGGTCCATTTGTTTTGCATAAATTCCTTTAGCAGGTATCGCGGATAAGGATAATGATGTAGTAAAAATTAAAGCTAAACAATAGTACAAGCTGGGTATCCACTTTCGGAATAGGAATTCTAATAGTACTTAATGTAAAAAGTGTAAAGTCAAGAATAACTCTATATAGTTATAAACACAACGCACATTTGAGATAGAAGCTTCCCCAACCCTATACGTAGGTGCAGATCTTGTTATCAAAGGAAGCGGAATTTAATAAGCATAATAACAATTTGGTTGGTGGGTATATTAAATATTCTAGATATAGACATTCTTTTAATTACTACAATGGAAATTTTTTAGTAAATTGATACTGATTAACCAATATCTTTTAACACCCAGGTTCTGGTGTTTCCCTAAAGAGTAAGCCCCCTTATACTCTTTTACTAAGCTATACTTTTCTTAGGGGCTAGTAACACTCTATACAAATCCTAGTACTTAAACTCGAGTAAAGTCCTTGTTGTATTTTTTAGACTCTTGTGTATTAGTACAAAAAGAACAAAAACACTTATTACAAGGGCTCAAAAAGCTAAAGATTCCCTATTTACTATGCTATGGCCTAATAAAAGTACGGGTTAGGCCTTCTCTAATTCTATTTACTAAACTCTGATTAATTAGCTATAAAGAGTTTACCTAAAAAAATTACCTTTATTTATATATAAGATGTAATGCCTTGTGTAGCATAATGGGGAATTCTGGGTATACTTATAGAAGATTGATTTCTCAAATAAAGAAGATGAAAGACTTGGCTTATAAGGACTTATACCTATTCAAATTCTAAATTTAGGGCTCTTTATAGTGACTTTCGCTTTTAGGGCCGGGTACCCTCTTCTAAATTACTGAGCCTGTTACGGAACCCCTCGGATTTACTGCATTTACTGAACTATACACAAGGATAACCGTGTTAAGGATGCCCTTCTTGTTTTGTTAATCCTACCTTAGTAACGAATTTTAGTGAAGAGAGGTCCTTTTTTACTTACGGATTTTGAGTTAGAGTTGTACGTAAAGCGGATTTCTTTCTTAGTCCTAGTAATTAACTGGCACCGACTCGTATCGCAGCATATAAATTTAGAGCTATTAGCCTAGGAGTAGGGGTCCTTGACCTATGGAATATAGTGAATTATTCTCAAGTTTTAAAACTTCAAGCCTTTAATAAAATTTGGATTTCATATTTCTACTTTTTTGGTAAGTAAATTCCTAGCTATTTAATTTCTTTTTCGTCTGTAGGATTTGAACCTTTGTACATCCTCTAACCCGAGCAGTACTTTACCGACGTGTAACAGAGGAAGCTTTTTCGGAAAGTAATGTAATGCCTCTTTCCGTTGAGCTTTTCCTCTCTTATCTTAAACAAACATTGTAGCTAATCGGACTCGAACCACTGACATTCCTACTTCGTATTTCTTTGTTCTACCAACTGAGGAACTATTTAAAACTTCTACAAGCTCTAATAACTCAATTCTGTATATCAGTATGAAGTGGATCTTATTGTAATTTTAATATTCTTCTATCCTTTTAAGCGTAAGCGATTTGGTTATATTACCCCCTTTTAAAGTTGCCTCCCCATTTATAGACTAGTATAGACTAGGAGCAGATACCCCCGTTTACTACAAAAGATTCTTTGAAATAATACAAGAAAAACGTGCTCTACGTTGTTGAATTCCTTTCTTTAGCCTTCTCCTCCATAGGCCTTTTGTACTTCCCTACTAAATCAAAAACTTTTTCCAGAGCTATAACCTCTTCTGGACTCCTTTGTTACTCTGTATCTTAATACCTTGGAAATCCTTGTGACTTATTTTTTAACTTAATAGACTCTCAGAAAGTTTCGGTAAAGTCAATAAAACTATATGCTTATTATAACAAATTTGGTTAAAAAAAAGGGAATTTCTATTATTGCCGAGACAAAGAAGTTTTTTGTAAACTGTCGTAAGACTTAGATGGGTACCATATATTTTTTTAGACTTCTTTCTTTAGTTGAACGAGAGCCCTTGCTTCTACCCTCCTGGTTTTGCTAGATCCCTTTTTGTAAATGAAGCCCTTGTTTACTTTACAACTTTGGACTAGCTAACTTAAGAAGAGATTCATCGATCGTCCAAACTTCTAAGAAATTATCCCTCACATAGCTTCAGAATGACTTGTAAAAGGAGTCCTAGTTAAATTTACGATATGAACGAAATCTAGTGTCTCAAATGTGTGCCAAATAAAATTGAATACCGGGCTTAAACAACCTAGAGTATCTTGTTTAAGCGCCCCTTTTTTCTGACCAACCTCTCCATTCTTCATTTTAGGAAATAGTTTATATTTGTATTTTGGGGATATCTCAGCTTTATCTTTATGGATAATTAAGGAGTTCCTTTTGTTTGTGTTGCAAAATAGGAAAACTTAGGAGAACTTCTAAGCAGGAAAACGAAAGAGTACCCTGTATAGTCTAGACAATCTGGTAGGTGTGAAGCTCACCAGTAAACCAAAGCAGGAAATTATATATAACAAATTATACTACAAGAAGCCATTATAAACGAAAAGAGATTTCTAAAAAAGTTAACTATGACAATTGTTGTGCTTTATTTAGTATGAGTATAACCCTGAATTAGGCCTTTAAAGCGGAGCAGTAGGAGATTTTAGTACCCCCGGCACCGGCTAGGTAACAAGGAATTCTAAATATGTGGGCCTTTCCGCCTAAGAATAGTGTTTTTTGTTTTTAAAGTTATAGGTAGATACAGTCGAGTTATTTTCTTTATTCTTTTTGCCATAGGAGGTGCTGAGACTTTAAGGCCTATATTTCACTCAACTACATTGGACTACTTTCAGTAAAATTTATTGAGAGCACTTCCTTCTTTAAAGACTCCTGAGGGCAGGGCGCTAGTTGTATAGAGCATTCCTTTACTTTTAGTTTGGCTTTTTATAAGTTATGTCAGAATCAAATAGGAAATTTAACTTTCTAAATAAAGCCTCTTCCTATTTTAATCAGGTTTAGATATCATATCCGGGCTATTCCTTAGTTAGTCTCATTTGTACGATTTACTAAGTCAAGTCAGAGCACTTTTAAGGAAATAAACCAGGTGTGACCCCTTTGGTCTTAAATCGAGTAAATTAAGTAATAACAGTAGCACTTCACTTTCTTCGTCAGATATTCTCATTTAGGTTAGCTCTTAACTTGACAGGAATAGCAGTTAAATAAAGAGGGAAGTTCACGATAAGATAAGAAATGGAAAAAGAATATAGCTGTTTGATAATAGGTTTTAAGAATTCAAGTAAGAAAAGTCTCTAAAATTGGGAGATTGAAGTCTTAGATATTGAGTCTTAGAAAAGGTAAAGTTCCAGTATACGGAGGGGTCTAAAGTAGAAATGATTAAGTTAAGGTCTTTTTCATCAAACTGTAAGTACAAGCTGAACGAGGTACAAGGTTAGAAAACTAACTCAGTAGAAGTAACTAGGCAAGCTTGCTTGTGCATTTTCTCGTAGTCAAAATCTGTACAACCTTGGTTGCCTTTCTCTTCTTAGAAGTCATGATTTTCTACTCTTTTTGTGAGAAAAAAAGTACGCGGGATTTATCTCGGAAAACTTCATTCGGCTTTTCCCTTGGGAAGACTCAAAAACAAAAACAAAAAAAAGGAGTCGAGCTATATAGCAAAATAAAGGGTATAGCCCAACATCTCGCCTCCAACCCATATAAGGCTAGGCTTTTTATTTAAAGTAGGGGTGCCGCAAGCTTTACTTTCTTATTTTTCCTAAATTAGTTTTTGCACAGAATCCTTGTTCAGTTGCCAGACCTCGCCTGTAAATGTCCCTTGAGCACCGAGTTTAAACCTCAGCAAACAAATAGGATTGCCTCTTTTGGTTAGGGTCCCTAGGAAGACTACTTCGATGCTCCGGAATATTAGAGTAAAATAAGCGCGCTGTAATAATAATTAAATCTTCTTTAACTTCGCCGCAAAGAATTTTATACTTGTCTTTGTAGTTAAGTAAAAAATGAGTTGGTACTGATTCCTAAAGATCAAAGTAATTTTTGAATGCCTTAGCCCTGAAAAATAAGAGAGCCCCCTGCCCTGCAGAATGGGACCCAATTCTATTTACTGTAATTTTAGTAGCCGATTAAGAAGAATTCTAACTTTGTTAACTGAAAGGAATGCTTTATATTAGGAATTGTAAACTATAACTCAGAATTGGAATCGCCAAGCTAAGAAAATTCTTGTTCAACGCAGACAGAAATATTAAATTTTGATTGAACTAGCCTGCTCAGAGTCTGTGGGGCTCTTAAATTAAACTTATTAATGCCGTTTTAGTATAAAACAACAATAAGCACAAGTTTATTGATTAAAAGAAATTCCCGCGAAGATATAAGTGTTGGATATATTACTAGTTTGAAGTAGACCAGAAGAGAAAGTGAATGCCTTTGAAAAGAACGCATTTTTTAGCTCTAAACCTACTACTTTTCAAGTGAAAGTCCCACAGCCCTAGAGTTTCAACTTTATTTGCTTCTTAAATTAGTATGCTTTTTGGGACGTTTGAAGTAACCTGTGAATATCTGGTAATAAGCTTTATACAAAAATTCCTTCGGTAGTTATTTATAATTCTTAAATATGATCTGGACCCCTTTATAATAAAATAAAAGACTAGAAGACTCCTTTTTTGTCTTTATTGGCATAGATTATAACCACACCATACCTTAGTTTTTACTTTCTAAGATTAACTTGTATAGAGAAAGTGGGCAGTATTAAGTAGATAAAGGCTCGTGGGAATTTTTTAGATTTATTTTCAACTACAGGAAAAGAGGTAGGCACGTTACCTTTTAACCGTATTAAAGTATCGATTTTACATTCAATAGTCTTGTTTTTTACACCCTGTTGCAGCTTGATTTGGTCATTAAAAATCCTTTTAGCAAATAGATTTAAATCATCCTTGGCAATATAGTTTAGTAGAAAGTAGACAGTTTTTGGAGTATTTCAAGTGGTAAATAAAGCACTGACTGAGAGAATCGGCAGGTAAAGGTTCCAGTGGTACCATACATGAGGTATCTTTTATGAATGATTTTAAGAAAAAAGTGTTATATAGGCTTTGAACCCTAGCTCTTTAATTGTTTATTTATCCCTCTTTATGAGTCTCGCAAAGCACCCGTTTAGAGACCGGGTTCTTGTTGTGTTGACCTATAATTGATTAATCGAAAAAGTATTTGAGTGCTCCTTTGTATTTCTTAGTGGGAACTCCTAAAAAAAAGAAAGCTTTAAAGTTGACTATAAATAATATATGTATACCGCGCGGTAATCCTGAACTGAAGAGGGGCCCTCGGTCAGACCCAAGGAGGCATTCACTGTAAAGTAGTTAACCCAATTTCTTCTGTAAAAAGGATGCTTCTTTTGCTACAGTATGCCTGAGAACCTTTGCCGTTTCGCGGGTTGGACAGTTCTATGACTGCTAGGAAACAAGCGCAAAGCTTAGGATTTTAGTTTAGTCAGGATTACTTTAATATATAAAGTATTTTCTTTTTGGTATTGCAGAAAGAATCAGAGGGGACACTCAGTTAGAATCATCAGAAACCCATAAAATATCAGTTATGCTTGACTATAAAATTATACTTGTGTATTAGGTTCGCTGTATATAATGTGATAAAAAAGATTACCAATTACAGAGTATACCTAGGGACAGAACTTTAGTATTTCGTATCCTTGTATTACAAAACTTAATAAAGAATTCAAGATTTCTTTGGAGTTACTTCTGGTTAAAGCCGTTTAGGGAAGCTTTAAATGAATAAATTCTTGTTATAGTACAAAACTCTATTTCAGGGTATAGTTGATAGAGCGCTGGGCTCTTAGCTAGACGGCCACAGGTTCAAACTGCATTACCTCTTAATAAGTATAGTATACTAAGCCAACCTTTTTTTAAGTTACGTCGCCTTTTGACAAGTTGAAATTCTATAGTTATAGTGAGATACCCTTTTTAGAGAGGAACTTATTTATAGTTGGAGTCTTCTGAATATTACAAAATCAGGCAAAGCATATAATAAGCTAGACAGAATCAAGTAATATATGGAAATAAATAGGGTACTCTACGATATTTATTGTAATGCAGCTACAAGTGCCTCCTTAATTAGCGAGAATTCTCTCCAGATTCAGTGATATGGGACTAAAACAAGAAAAGTTTTTCCTCGGATTCTAGGGTCCTATTACCACTTGATCTGGTACATACGCAACTCCTCGCCTTTCTGATGAAGCCCAGTTTACTCGCATGGAAGACTGCTCGAGGATAATCCAAGAAACTGCTAGGGCCTTACTTACCAATGGAATAAAGGTTACACTTTAAATATTCTTTTTACTTCATCCGAGACAGCTTAAAAATTCTCTTAATTGTAACTAGTACCCTATATAAGAGCGATACTTGGGTATGGTTACTCTACACATATGTCAGACTGGACTATACACAAAGTGCTCGACCTAGAACTTCTCATTCCTCATAATACTACTTGTCTATTCAGTAAGCTGGGAGTTCTCTTACACACTTATTCTTTTCTTCTTGGTCTTCTTCTTTATTGGTTCTTTAGAGTATAGCCAAGTAGACGATTTTCTCTTTTTGATTCCTGTTTTTCTGACTTGTCTTTCGTTTTATCCTATATAGAAAGAATACTCAAAAGCCACTCCTTTTTGTTTGATTTGTGTTGACCTTTTATCCTATATACAATACAGTCATTCTTCCTCCCTTCGTTCAGAGCTCTTACTAACCTTGAACTAACCTCCTCGCTTTGGACAAAATGAGTACTTAGACCTTTCCCTTTCTCTCTTTCCTACCTTTTTAAGAAAAAAGTGCCAGAGGGAGTCTTAAATTAAAGAAGCTTTTATTCTCTTTAGTTTTTATACAGAGCTCTTGCTTTTGTAGAAGTGAGGTAATCCTTTGCGTAGAGGGCTTCCTCTGAAAGAACATAGAAAATTATAGGATATTAAACTCTCAATTGCACAAGTTTGAGTCGCCTATCTCACAAACGGAAACGCAGCTTCAGTCTTCAGTTGGTTTATTACGAAATTCCTTACCCACCCTTACTTTATACTTTACTGCAGTAACTGGGAATATCAGTTATCGCGGCCTATTTCATCTCAGGAATTTAAGAATAAGCGATAGGAAATCGAGGTTTACAAAGGAGTAGTATCTATCAGTCTAAACGAGGGTCCTCTTATACTTCAAAACTAGATAAGGGTTTTCCTCAATGCTTAGAGAATCTCTAATAGTGGAAAGCTTTGTTTAGCTTAATATACGTTTCACTTCTTAGAAACGGGTTTCTTAGGAAGTTGGGTTAATGAATAACAAGGCAAAGTGTTTTCGCTTTGGTCGTGTAGTTAGTAAACTCTGAAGTAAATATATAGCATAGAGCACCTCCTTCCTAAAGTGGCACCAGTAATGCCCATTCCAGGGGCTTGCCACTGTCGGATAACTAATTTCATTAGAACACTTGGATCTGATTCCTAGCACAGGAAATTTCAGATAGTTGCTTAGGAAACGCCTAAAGCCGGCCGCTCTCGATTCTTTAACTAGAAGCTCGTGGCTAACTTAATGTGAAAGGTTCCTTTGTTTCTAGGTGCTGAGTCAAGACTTATAGGTAAGAGAGTCTAGCTGCTAAGAAGGAGGGTGCAGGTATGAGTTTTAAGAAAGCAGGTCTAGCTTCTAAGGCAAGGGAATCTCGGGTTAGTAAGAGCTCTGAGCGAAGAGCTGAGGAATGTTTAGTTTGGACGAGGGTCAGAAGGAAGGCTAGGCTAGGCTTGTCGGCTTAGCTTTGAAAGGGATTGGTTGGAGTGCCAGGATTGGGAGTTCAGGACTGGGATAGGTCTTATGCAGAGGCGTATGGAAAGCAGGGGTACGGAAAAAGCAGGTATCAGCATTAAATCATTCTTAGTGTACTATATAATCTTGTAAAGCAGTCCTTTTTTATTAAACTGCCCATATTAAATCGTTAAACCCTATAACTCCTTATAGGGCATTTTCCTTACATAACTCTACTGAACGAAGCTGCTAATGAATGCGCAATTCTAGTACAAGTAGACAAACGAATACTTTCTTAATATTAGATTTGAACCTATGATATTACTATAACAGTAAGAAACTCCGCTTAACCTATACTCTTGATAGCTAGTGTACCCCTCTTCCTAGGAGATATACGCAACAAATTCTTTTAGACTTCTGTACCTTTCTTAATACCTACTTGGTAGCTAAACTTGTATTCTCTATCCCTTCTTTCATACCAAAAACCTTAATGCCCTTCTCAATAGCTATACTCTAAGTTAGTCTCTTCTTAACTGCTAAACCTGTACTCTGCATTTGTATCATACCTTGTTTCTTACTCTCCAGAATACCTATCCTTGTTTTTAGTAGCTAGACCTTCCTTCTTAATTTAAAAATTTCTTAGTTTTAGTTAGGTCTTTTTGTTAGCTAGAAATAGAAAACTAGGCAACTACAATAGGAAAACCAGCCTACCCCCCTTCCTTAAAGCTCTACACAAGTATTTACCGCAAACAAATTAGAGTTCTCTAGACTCCCAAATGTCCTTCCTTCTTATCCCGGAATCAGAAATCGAAATATACTCCTTATACCTTTTCCATAAAGACTTTCAAAATCTTAAGGACAGCAAATCTAGATTCATTAGAACAATACTAAAACACAAGTCAGCGTGCCAAATAAGTTTGTACATCTGAAGCTTTTAGAGTTTTTCCTATGTTTTCCCTTCTTGTTTTAGAGAGGGGAGCTCTTAAATATACAGTAAAAAAGAGTATGAATTCCTCTTTCCGTTTAGACACTTGAATTCATGCCAAAATAGATATATTCCTACTCACTGTTTAGGTTTTTGGGGAGTAAGGGAACAAATTCTTATCTTAGGAGTCTTGTTCTTCTGTCTTATGAGACTAAAACCCGTGTATTTTTGAGTTGTTCTTAGTAATTAAGAAGTGTATTCCCTTGTATTATGGGATTAGAACCTACGGCTTACTTCCTCTATTGTTCCTGTAGTTACTCTCTTAGGATCTGAGGAAGGGACAAGTTGTTCTCTAATTAGAGAACGCTAATCCAAAGGTAAAAAAGGGAAGTCTCGTCTCGAGGACTCTTAGGCAAACGGGTCCAGAAAGAAATAGAGTGTATCAGAATTCTAAAAGGTTGTTTTCTTAACAAAAAGTACTAAGGAAAGGTAAGCACATCTAAGAAAAGAAGTTCCTTTTTTGAGGTTTGTATTTTTAGGAAGAGTGCATAGATAGAGTCTTTTTTAATGGATTAGGGTGTAATTACACAGGGTTTTCTGAACAAGTAATTAAAGGAAAAAACTTTAGGAGTTAGTTGCTTTCGTGTTACTCGGATTTCAGGTTTCCAATTCTAGATAATAAACTTTGTATAGTATAAAGTCAATTCTAGTTTAAAGTTTTAAAATAATGGTAGCGAATAGAGGGCCTCTTTCAAAGTAATATAGAAAGAAGGGCTGCAGAGTACAAGTCTAGCTCTGAAGAATCTGAACAGGGGATTGAGAAAACAGGTCTCACCGTGATGAAGAGTATGAAATCAAGTAAGCGGGGTTTTCCCAAGCAAATTACAAGAAAATCTTTCCTTGTTTTTTGTTTAAGAAGAAGAGTAGGAGTTATAAGGGGTATTGTAGGCGAGTAGTTTCTTCAATTCCACAATAAGTCAAGGGGGAATTATAACTAAGTACCCACTAGATAAGGGTTCCCTCATATTGTATTTATGTAATGAGTGGTCACCGGGTTATTCTTAACGAAGGAAGTTAAGGGACTTTGAAGTAAAGTAGTAAAATCCAAAAAATCTTTAAAATAGGAGAAAGACTTTACTACAAAATGCAAGCTTTTCTGACCTATTCTAAGTAATAATTAGCTTGATTAATAAATAAGATTAAACCAAGGGCCCTCGACACTCCCTGTGATAATACCCTCATTAAAGGGGGGGTAAGAACTTGACAATAAAGGGAATGCTAAGGTGTTCCCGATTCAAAAAACAAAGGGGTTTTTAACGTATTTAGCTATCTATACTAGAAAAGCTGGTTATATTTACTATGTGTTCTATATCTATATGCCAAAAGACTCATGAATACGAGACAAATGATAGCATTTCTTCTAGTTGAGAGTTTCCTGGAGTATCCTGGGACTTGAATCCGTGTCACTAAGGTTGGAATTGACTGCGCTGTACTTCTGATCTGTGCTCTCAGTCTGTAAATAAAGAACCATACTTTATTGCTTAAATTATAGATATTGTTATGGAGTCATTCTATATAAGTAATTCTTGTCAATCTTAACGGTATTCTCTACAAGCCGGGGATTCTAGTACTTTTCAACGCTGGCTTTTGCTTATAAAAAGCAGAAATTAAGCGTACCGCGAGTAAGCCGCCCTTTAGCTTGGTAGAATTTGGATCCCCCAGACTTTCAAAAGCTTAGGAAACTTTTGAACTCTATTTCATAAGCTACACAGTTAATTTACGAATCGGGTATTGACAAGGAAATAGGTCCTTAAAAATAGAACTGAATTCCGCACAAATTACTCTTCGTTTTAGTAAAAATTAGTTAGGAGAGCTCGGCAGTTACAAGAAAACTCAGTTCATAAGTACCCGGCCTTAGCCTTTTTCAATAAAGGGGTTAGATAAGACTAAAACGAGAGGGGGTCCTTCTAACAAGGGATTCTAAAGTAAATTACTTGCATATTTTTCGAGGAATCTAGACCGATTTTGAGACTGCAGTTTCCGTGCTTAAGACTTTACCGAATTTTATACTTTAAAATCTAATTCTTACTTTCCTTGTAGAAGTAGTTAGTTTGAGCTCCGGATAAGATGGGGTTCTGCCCAGCAGGAGTTCCCCTCTTTTTAGGAAGTGTAAAGGACTCATGAGCTGTTGGTAAAAAGAATTGAATTTAGTTAATGATTTGTTAGAGGGCGCAGATATAGATTCGGTATTTTGATTGTATTTTGACTCCCTACCTAATAACGAAAAGTATATAACTTTTTGAAAAAGCGAAATTGCTTAGATAGAAATGTTAGGAATTCTTACGCCCCAAGCTAGCGAACAGTTTATTAGTTGATTTAAAAAGGACTCTACTGAACAAAGAACTAAAATAAAAGAATAACAAGGGTTCGAATGCGATCTTGGCGTGCGCGGGTTGCTAACTCTATCCTGGATAGGAGCTCCTCCGAATAGAATACTCAGCCTAAAATTATTCATATCTTGGGCCATTACATCTACTAAAAAGATACGAAATTACCAAAGAATCTTAGAGAAAGAAAAACTAATAGCTCCCTTTTTCGAGTAAGTTGAGTTTTATAGAGGTTGTTTTCTGCATGTAATTAAGCAATCGCACATATTACAGGATGCTTGTTTTTTTTTTTATTTTTAATACCTTATTTCAGCGGAGCTCTATTGCTTAAACTCTAACGTGAACCCTACCGTGTCTAAGCCAAGTTGATCTTAGAACCTTCATAGATAAAAATTAAGCACTAATTTATTTAGCATCCCTTTTAACTAATTTTAACTAAAACTCTTTTGAGTATATCAATAAACTTAGCAAAATTCTAAAGCCTTACCCCTTCGTATACCGCGATTAGGCATATACAAAAGGCAGGAAATAGCTTCTAAAAGTAAGATTTTTCTAGAGTAGAAGTTGTTGGGATATCCATTTTTATATCACGGAAGATTTTTTTCGCTTAGTAGAATTAAGGACTTTTGCAGATTAAAGGCTAATAAAATAGAAAGGTGTTATAAAAGTTCTCCAAGGGTTGGTTCCACTTCTTCAGTATGTCTCAAGATGCTCTGTTAGGGGACTCCTTTTTAAAGAATGTACCTTTTTGTTTTTAAAGCAGTCTAATCCTAGGAGTTTGTTACCCTTGTATAGCCATATATACTATTTGCAGGATTCTCTCCTACTCCTAACTACTTTAGAGATTTTTTTTTTAAACAAATTTTATTAAACAAGTAAGAAACTGGGTCTTGTACGTCACTAAATATCTTTAAAAAGGGCTGTCACTGGTACTTTAACTAGATTCTTCTGGATATTTAAGTAAGAGACTCCATAAAAAAAAGGGAAGTAAGCTAATCCCAAGGTTTGTGCAGGCCTAAGAAAATTCTCTCTATTTTTTTATAATCTTTTACTTTAGAACTATAGAATTTCGGTAATTTTAGTAAGTAAGGGTTGTGATCTAAAGAATTCTTGGACGTAGTATTCTAAACAAACCAAGCAAAATAGGTAGGAACTTTACTCTTTTTACAATAGAGCTCTCTCTTCGGAACCCCTGATAAGGAATTTCTTTACAGTAATAGAGGATACCCCTTTTCTTTACTACTAAACATGCATAAATCTTCTGTACCAAGAAATAATAAAAAAAATTAGAGTAGATCCTTGAAAACCCGGCCTATATAGTACATCTTTTTTGTTACTTAGAGTATTGCTACCCCTTAAATATGCATAAATTAAAACTTCTTTCTGAGGCACTTCTTATAAAAGGGAAACCACTTCCTAAACTTTTTATACTTTTTTCTAGGAGCTATACTAGTTATCACAGAATGCCACAACATTCTATTTTTACTCAAAACTAAGTAGAACTAGAATGTTTTAATGAATACTTTTGTATAATATACCCAACCCCAAGCTGGAACTTGAACGGGTGTATAAAAGAACGAGGCCCTCCCTTCCAATAGAATTACAAAAACCCTCTACTTTCTTTCTCAAATTAAGTAAATATTCCCCGGAATCCCTCATTGCCTAGTACCCTCGTTTTAGGGGAGCTGATTACACAAGAGGACAAGAAGAATTAACACAAGATAGGATAATAATTACGTTTTTGTCAGTGGACTTTAGGTCTAGGTCAATCTTGGGTCTCTCCTCGGCTACTCTCTTTAAATACAGATTTTTAGGAGTCCTAACTTCATATTGTCAGAACTTCTCTTATCTGAAGAGATTTGAGCTTTCTATTCTAATTGATCTTTCCTTAGTACCAAGAATGAGATAAAAACAGGAAGTCCTATAACTCTTTTATAACGTTATTAAGTATATAAGCCAAGACTATCTATCATTTATTTATATGAAACTCGGATTTGAAACCCTATCTTTCTGGGGTCCCCTTAGGAGTTACGCTGCCTATCTATAGAGAGTTGAGTCGATAAATAATACACCCCATATTTAAGGGTTTCCTAAATCTACTTCTTATAGGATATAGTAACTAAGTAATTAGAATTAGTGGTTTATTTAAATGATTTTAAATAAAGAGTGGGTGTGGGTTCGAATCCCACTCACAGTTAGGGCTAAACTAATGCTGAAATAGAAGGTATTTTTAAAGTACCAAACCATGAAAAGATGTAAGCTCGTAAACTCAAACTACCAATTACCCCATTCCAAGGATTTCCTAACCGGGTCCCCATATGAAGACCCTTATTGGGCTTATTAAAGACTCTATATGGAATAACTTCGAACCCTGAAGTTGGTAACTTCACAGAAAGCAATTTGTATTACTAAGCCGATGTTTTAGCCAAACCTATACAAAAATCTCGGATTTCCGATAGTGGATAATGAATAATATAGGCTCTAGGTGCCCATCCAGGAACTCCTGCTACTATGGATGTTGCAAATTAAGCTATTAATATTCCTCATGTTCTTTATTGTATAGCAGCTCAAATCAAAGAAATCTAGTTTAGGAACTTAAAAGGTACCCCCTGACGTAGGAGAAACCCCTAAAAGTATGCCCTTCATATTTTACCGGGTACGGTACTATAACATAATTAGAAGTTTGTGCCTAAAATTCTTCTCTCTATAAATTAAGAGAAGCAGAATCCGGTCTTAATTGGAGATAATGTATAGGAAAATCCAACTGCAACTAGGACAGACAAAGGTACGTAAAACAAGAGGTCTCGGCTGACCTTTCAAAGCCTTTTACAGGAAGATTGGGAAATACAGTTAGTATCTCTTTGCATGAATTATAAGGCTCAGAGTATTCTCTTAGGCTACTGGGCGCGGTAGCTTAAAGTTAGGCAAATAATCTAGTAGTAATAATTAGTTACGTCTGGTAATAGCTAAAAGAGACCCATTTTATTAAGAGAAACCCCAATAAAACTGAAAGGAGAATCATACATTGTAAGTCCTCGATATAGCTCCCGAAAAGTGGCATATAATACGCTTGAAACTTTTATTTTCCTTAATCTGAAAAAACTAAGACGGATTTCTAGTCAGCTTAAACTCGCGTTTTAAGCTAAGGAGTTTTAGGTAAATAAGCTTTTTCCGATGTAAAGATAAATTCCAAGAAGCCTAAAAGTCAAACCTACTGGATATCTCTCTTTTATCTTTTATCACAGAGAGTCTTTTAAGATATTTTCGGAAGCTGGGCTTAAGTGTATGCGTATCTCCAATGCTTTTCTAAATAATAATAATTACAAGGAGTTGCTTTCTTCAGGTTTAGGTTACTCGTTAGTACGTTTATAATATCATTCAAGGGGCTCCCTTTGTCTAATCCGGGAATAGTAATCTTGCAAAAAGCTCCTGTCTCGTATTAGTATAAACCCCGATTTAAGTAGGCTAAGCCCAACAAAAGTCAAGAATACTAAGAAGCCCTCTTCTTCCCTTACCTTTCGGAGAGTTTACAGGGAGGGCCAGGTACATTTAACAATAGAAGTAGGAATTTAAAGTCAAATTGCTCGTAAAAACTTGTAATTCCAAAGACTCTAGAACTCTAAAAAAGGACATTCTTCCTCTGTTTTTTGAAAAAGGACTCTCTTAAGGCTTTCTAGAAACCAGATTACCAGCAACGAATCGGCTTGAACCCTTGCATGCCTACTGCGGTAATTATTGCTTTATCAGTTACGTATACTATAAACAACTACTCTTAAGGTAACTATAATATCTCGTAAATAGTTCTTAACTATAAAATCTTTTTGCTTATATAAATAACTGGGGGAGCTATCTCTACTAAAGTAATTTTGGTATTTCTCGAACAAGACAAAAAAAGCCCATTAGATCTTAGATTAATTACAATTGAAAACCCCGGTAATTCTTTTTAGGTACGAAAAAAGTTTTTTTATAGAGCTTTGTTCATAGATTCGAAATGTTGGTCTATTTACGTAGACTGCTTGTAAAAAACTGAACCCTTTCAAAATTAACAGAGTTTCTGAGATATAATCTTACTGCCTGTTTAAAGTTTTCAGAAGTCCTGCCTGCCGCTCATCTTCAACTTATTCTACAGTATGTCAGGGAATCCGAAGAAGACGCTTTTGTGTTAACTAAATAAGGGGTAGCTTTGATTCAAACATATTAGTATTTTATTATTTATTAGAGTATACAGGTATAATGAGTGCATACTAACAAGAAAACTAAAGAAGTAATTTAACTAGCCCATTATGATCTTAATATATTACGCAATTGCGGATAGAGTATAATTAATCTCAGATTTATCTATTTTTAACCAGTAGAGCTGCTGCTTATTTTCTATTTGTAGACATTTTACAATTCTAGTGCAGGTCTGACTTAGAATGCTTAAATAAAACAGAAGTTCTTAGTAAGGGTGCTATATTAGCCTTGTTATCCAAGAACTTTTTCTAAGGTTTACAAGTAAAAAATATTCTTTATGCCCAATATAAACAGGTTTTGAATCCTTGGCGACTCTTTTCCAGAAAGCACGTTTTTGTGTATGAATACTCTCCTTACGGAATCCACAGGTTCATACAATAACTTTAATTGTTCTGTACTAAGTTATTAGTTAGTGGTGAATATATATAATAGAGTAGGAGTTTCTACACGACCTGATATTAGATTATCAATTGATAGAGTAAATTAAGGAGCCCCTTTCTTAAGGGTAATATATATAAAACTACGAATAAAGCGTATATAGCTCAGCCGCACCCGTTACTCAGTAAAAGCTCACTAAGGAAACTTTTAGGGTTAACACAGTCCAAGGGAGTTCCTTAACCTTTAATTGAAATAAAATAAAGAGCAAGCCCGCTCTTTTAGCTTAGCGATACTCTTAATTCTATTGGATTAACCGTGGTGAGATATTGTTTAGTAATAGTAGTTATATGAGATTATATATCTCTAATAGATAAATAAAAGTAAGGTGCGTATAATAAAAAAGTGCGGTTTCTCTTCTATTTTCTCTGCTGTAACGCCAAGCAAAAGAAAGCTATCATACTATTGAACTTAAGCAAATATGTCTTACTTTTCCATTTTGGGTAAAGTTACCTTACTTTTAACAGAAGATAAATGAGGATTGATTCTACAATAGATTTATTTAAGGAGTCTCTTTACTCAATTACTTAGTCTCATTCTATCCTGTTCAATAAAAACCCTTACACTATACACTCACCGACTTCTAATTCTTTGTTTTCTTGAGTTGTTTGTTACCTTTCTTTAGAACTAGACTCTGTATCTCCATCTGTTTTCTCTTAGTAGGAGTCTTATGAGCTCTGTTGTTAGGAGCTAGACCTCTCCTCTTTATAATACCTACACCTTTCTTAGAAGCCCTCTTGTTGCCTCTAACTATAAGGGCCCTCCTAAATGGAAATTTATTATACAACAATTTCTACTGGGCTTACCCTGTATACCACTAGAATTGCCTCTTACTCATCTACTAGAAGTCTTTTATTATACTTTGACTTGTTCCTAAACAATACTTATTAAATGAAACTGACAATAATGAAAACTTTTCTTATGATTTTAATTGACAATACAAATATGTGATGCATAGAGGAATAAGACAAGAGGTTTGACTAAACTCTTAATATACGACTTGAACCAATGGGCGCGCTCTGTCGATTACTCTATGCTCTACCCATTTAAAGAGATTCCAATGAGCGACACTTGGCATAGATCTTGCCCGCCTCTTGGATCCCCTATTCATAACAATAAGAGGTAACTTAACAGACTTTCACTTGAAATTTACAAGACAGAAGAAAAAATACAAAGAAAAATAAGTACTGAATCCATCTCACCTAGAAAGATAGAAGCGGAAGTGATCGGATTCGAACCGATAGTTTTGACTAGAAGTACCTACCTCCCACTCCCTTTTTCTCGCTCGCACTTTTTGGTTTGAGCAATAGGAAAGGAACCCTCCTTAATAGAGAAGACTATTCCCGCATTAAAACCTAATAAGCTAAAATTCACTCTGAAATCCAGCTAGGAAAAGAAAGTCAAACTCTTGTGACCTGAGCTGAGAACCTATGCTGCAAAAGTCTTACTACAGATAAAAGCTGAAGACATTAATCCGAGACAAATGGCTTTTCGATAGTCCAGACTGTTATTGATCTTGAAATATACCACTAAAACAGGTATCCTCCTCCCCTCATTATCCACATTAGTTGTGAAACCTGTTCTTTACTGACAATTCCTAAATTCTTTAACTTCTTAAGCCGATTTCAACCAGTAAAACCAAGACTGAAACTATAAGACTGAGTAGACGGATGGTAGTACGGCTCTTGAATGGTAGGACTCGCTATATGCTATCTACTAAGATCGCGGGCATTCTTTATATAATTACAATGGAATCCCCGTCTAAACCGATCCCTTAATTTTATATAGTATTTGGTTAATGATAAGGAATTCTAACTATGGAATATCCTACCATTTTTTTTGAGTAGAAACGAAACCAAGATCCAGAAAGGAGCCGTTAAAGTAAGTACCTACAGCCGAATAAACCCTGTAAGAGGCTAGGAAATGCTAACCCGGGCATACTTCTTTCTTAACTTTTGTCTAAGTATGATTAATAGAAGTGGTAGGACAAAAGTGTTAGATTTATTAGTAAACAAAAGGGTGAACGGGCTCACTTGCAAGGAATTTAGCTAAATCTTGACTATAGGTAAGCTAAAAAAGAACTCCGTTTGCAGACTTAATCTTGTGTCGTAAGCTATCCGTGCAAGAGCTTAAAAGATTCCTTGTATTTTTATCCGTGTTAGCCGACCTGTTTTCGCACAATTGCATTAATCCTCGAGATTAAATACAGGTGTTAAGTATACGAAATCACAGCTATTAATGTGAATATAGAGTTGATGTTAACTCCTTAAGCTGAGACGAAGAAAAAACTCGTCGAGCGAGATATTTAAAGCCTTAGGATACACTTTTTTTTTTACGAAATACATAAAGCCTCGGCCGTACATAATTTCTGTTTAACTAGCCAAATACCGCATCTTTAGTTTATTTATAGGATCTTCATTAAATTAGAACTTAGTATAAAAGAATACCCTTTTACTAGGCCCTAGCATCTACTGCTGTATAATAAAGCTCCTTAAGTTGAAGGCGTGGAAATCACTTATATATAATTATAATATTGTAATAGCCAATATTCAGAATTCACTATTTTCTCTACTGAATATTCTACCGGCTAAGTTATTGAGGAACCGAGCGCTTGGGGCAGCCTTTTTCAAGCGGATTCTTTCATTTCGTATTTATTTTGCTAAGCTCTCCTTTTATAAATTAAGTATAATGTCTTCTAAGTTAAGTTTCAAGGGTTCTTTCGCTCAGTATGCATGCTCTTCAACTAAATACCAAATTAAATTTAGCAAATGCATTAAGAACTATCAAACCGACACAATTATGAGGAAGTATAAAACTTCTCCAAGAAGTTAAATGAGAAGAACTTCACATTTATAGTAATGCTTGGAAAAGCGTTTTTTTTCCAGACATAGGAGTGAGCCGTTTATTGCTATAAGTCTCTGATATTATCAGCCTTTCTCGAGAATTCCTTATAACCTTGTTTATCAAAGCTTTTATTTTAAGGATTTACAAAATTTGTAGTGAGTAATACAGGTGTACCACGAACAGAAAGAGATCCTTATTTTACTTTTATTGCCTAATAATTTCATTATTTCAATTTTATCAAACAGCTTGGACTAAACTCTATTGTAGATTCCTATCCTACTAAAGCGCTTCGATAGTAGGTAGTATGGACCCTCGTTTATAGTATATGCTTCCTTGTTTGTACTCCGAAGTATAATTCAGTTATTTCAGGATTTTTCTGCAAAGAGTAAAGGAGGCATAATGCTCTATTTATCCCAGATTGGCTAGTAGAAGCCCTCCTTATAAGTTATGCTCTTATATTTCTCTTATATTAGGGTAATCAAGCGCGGAGTTTAGGACCTGAACCCAAGCTCAATTTTAGCAACTCCTTAATTCTATAGACTAATAATACTTGGGGGAGAGCTTGCTGCCCGGTGCTTAGGAGCTTCTTATTAAGATATAGTTGCTTCTTAAATAGGTACCGGTAGCTTAGAGTTTTTAACATCTTTTATAAAAATACTCATTTCATTAGCTGGGTAAGCATAAAGGAGCCTTTCTTTAAGTACTTAATTAAAATCACTAGAATACTACAGTTTTTCTCTCAGAAAGCACTGGGTTCGAATCGCACATAAAGGGTTTTTTTATCAGGTTCTAACCGCAGGAGTTGTGCATAGAAAACGGGCCTTTCATTTCCCTTTCTTTCGGACTAAGAATAAGTTCTCTTACATCAAGTAAGTTATATTACACTTAGATAGGACAGATAACAAGTCTATTTTATAAATATTGAGACGTATCAGTCTAGGACAAGGCGTAGCTTCTTAAAAGCAAGAAGGTCCTTTCCGAAATTCTACTGAGAGTTCACTTTATTTGTTGTTGCAGCCCTAAAAATATTTTGTGATACTAAAGTAAATGCCTAACATAGTAGTAGATTCTATTAAAAAAAAAATTCATTATTACTATACATTACCTTAAGATAGAACTTTAAGACTCATTTATATATAAAGGGTGCGCACCTACGGAATATTTACGGGGTTAGAGCTCTACAGCGTTGGCACCAAGTTTATAAGTTTGCTGAATTTCGGTTATCTAATACTTTTCTAGGATAATATATTAAAAAAGCCTCGTTATTTATTAGAGGTTCAGTTAGGATTTTCTACTGAGGTTGCAATTTAACTGACACCGGGATTTCCTCGATATATAGCTCTTTTGGCTCGGGCAGATGTAACCAGGTTATAGTCTTTGGTTACTTCTAATTATTATACCTCTATAGAAGTCTTTAGTTACACTAGCGAAAGTCCCTTAATTCTTCCTATTAGGTTTTTTTTTAATAAGGTCTATCCGAGATTTTGCATATTTGCTTGGCAGGGGCAGCTTTATTAAATGAACTAAGTTTCCTACTCAAATACCTTTCCGTAAAAACTCCTTTATGAAATATCCCGGCGCTTACTTTCCTGCCAGTTTTGTTCTGATCTTCTCTATATTTAATATTTGCTCCTCATTCTATTGTATTCCTACGTAAGCAAAACCCCGAGACGCTCCCTTTACCGCTATATATAAAGCAAAGCTCTAACTACTTCCAGAGTTAAGTCAACAGGGTTTTCAAGCCGACTAGTAGTTAGTTGTATACCTTACTACAATATATAATCAAAAGGGAAGTGGAGCTCCTTAAATAGTAGGATTCAAAACTTAGTTCTTATTATGTACGCCAATAGAATTGAATTCTTTAGGAAAAGTCTTCCTGTGAGGCGATTATAACCTCTCTCTAACTACCAAAAATAGAGACTTACTATTAAATATTTAACAAGGGCTTACTGGAGTCTTTTATTTCGGAGCTTCTCCTATATTCAGTATAATACAAATGGGGAAGAACTCTAAAGAAATCTACTCATATTACATAACAACGATATGTTTATAAACTAGGAACTTGTATGCGTTAAAAGAAAGAAACTTAAGAACTAACTACTCTTTAGATGCTCCTGTATTTACATTACCGTTAAGAATTTCTCTAACCAGTGCTTGGGATATATGTATGATAAACTCTCCTAAATAACATCATACTTACAAAACATTTGTGTTTACACTACATCGGTTCTTCCTTTAAAACCCTTTTGGTTTATTAGTTAGAATGGGGCTGCTATATGGAACTTGGGCAGAATACTTACATAAAAGGGGCCCTTTTAAAGGAGTCTTTTGGCACGCTCGAAAAGGAGCCTTTAAGGTAAGGATCGAACTGGGAATACTAAGCGCTACTGGATTTGGAAAGGTACTCCTTATTAGGGGAATAAAGTGTAGTATTGAGGCTCTGGAAAGGCCTTCGTTATATACGTTTTGAATTACTGGTTTTTATTAATTACATGTCACTAAAACTAAGGTGAACTTAGAATATTAAAGGTCGCTAATTTCTCTAGTAAGTTAAGGCCCAGTATCCTTGTTTGAGAGAACTGTAATACTAAGTTGTGCGATTATGCTCCGATAAGTATTTATCTTCGGATTGTCTGGAGACTCGGAGGACAAGGTACATATAATTTTATATCTCTATGCTTAGTACAATAAAGTCCTATTACGCAATACAGAGATGTCTAGCTTATAATACCTCTTTATTCTAAAGAAAACTGCTTAACTTGTAAACGCGAACAGGTTTTAAAGAAGTTTCACAAAGCAGGGTATACTCTCTAAAATCAATTTCTTACTAGGGCCAAAACTCGTGCAATCTGAGCACTCTTCCTCGAAAATCCATTTTATCAAAAGCAAAACTCTAGGTTCCTTACTTGCCTAACCCCTTGTTTGACAGGTACCCCCTGAATACATAATTAGAAAAACTCTGAATTAAATTAAAAGGCCCGATGTAAGCGGGACCCCTTCAAGATAGCTATAAAAACCCCAGTGAAAAATCTACTTGGAACAGGAGCATAGCTTTTTCTCTCAGAACACGGAAATTGGGAGAATTCAAATCCACCTAAGGAGCTTCCCTTTGAGGGGCCCGCTTGGTAACTCTCCCTTGCCCCCCCAAAAAAAACCTTAAAATAATAAAACAATTGAACAAATTTATCGAAAATTTATTATAAATAAGATACAAATAAGACCGAACAATTTCTCTCGACAGTAAGGAGTGCCTTTAATTTTAATTAGCTTAAAAGGTCTCTCTTACCTTCATCTACAAGCGTGCATTCTGGATCTTGTTCATCACGCGATACTTCAATTTGCTTGGACTAGGAGTTTAGTTTCTCATAACTCAGCACAAAATTAACTTATTGATCAAATCACATTAAGTAGAGTATACCTCCCTTTCCCCGGAAGCGGTTCTGGTTATGTACTTTCTAAATAGATTTTATGCCTAGAACTCGTGTCTAGAACACCTCACGTACGTTTTTCCCTTCTTTAATTTCCTTTCATACTATATAAATTCTAATTTCTCTGAGTACGGAAGAAACGATCTATCACTTCATTTTATCAGATATTGAAAACAAAAAAATCTTAACTTAATAATAAGGCCTATCTCTTTCTAGTACGGGAGCTTTTCTTAAAAAGGAAAGATGAGGACAAGGATACTTTTACTTGTTATAAGTAGTATATCCGGCAGCGGCTTTTATATAGTGTAAGTAAGTGCTTTAACTCTTAAATTGCCTAGTAGGTCCCGGGTTTATGTAGTACCTTTAATCCAAGAAATTTTTTGCAGTATTATAACATTGTTTTGACAAGGCTCTAGTTCCGAGATACCCCGAGAGTAGGAAGAACATAATTACATTAGAAAATCAAAATTTTTATAACAGGTAACTACCTAAGTTTCTTTACACGCAAAGTGAGACATGTTATACATTTTACCTTATCTTGTACCTTTTAACAGAAATAAGGTTAGAATCTATAAAACACGGGAGCTTCTTATGGATCCGCATTTTACTGAACTGAAAAGGTTCGTGGACATTTCACTTCACATAGTAGCTTCCTTGATTAAGTCCTACTCTTAACCGCTTCCCCATTCGCTGACAAATGGTTATTCTAAACAAGATCTTCAAAAAGGGACCCATTTACTAGTAAGTATTCCTTTTTTAGGAGTACTTTGAGAGGATAGTTAACGCATAAGTATAGATAGCCGAGGACTTTTATGGTATTTACATAGAGGCATCTTAGTATTATAAAAGGTCCTCCCATAAGAAGAATAAGTAGGAACCTAAGCTCATCGTAAAAGAAAGTTAGTTTTAAACTAGGCTTTTCCTGAACAGAAGAGGCCTTTAACCATAGATATTTTACTACAGAATTGTTTCCAAAATATTCCTGTCTTTTAGAACTGGGAAGGTTGTGCGTAGAGCCCTAGGATTCGCTTGGCTTATATTGTTATTTGCAAATTAAGAAACGGCTTAAGCATATCGTAATAGGAATTTATTACTCTTCATTTCAAGATGAAACTAGGCCCTTTCTTTTCAAGGAGCAGTACTACAGGGAGCTGGCTCTATTCTTAGTATATTAGATATGGATATATTTAAGGAACTTTATATAATTAAGGTTCTAAAAAACTGCTTTTGTTAGTCGAGCCCTGCTTTTTGGTGGCTATACTATACTCTAAATCTAAAATATTAAAAGATATGGGCATCCTTCTGTACTAAATCCTGTCGAAAGTCTCTTTCTCATTGCTCAAACCCATACTTTATTAAATATTATATTCCCATTCCCAAGAATTTCTCTTGTTTAACTTAGCAATCCCTCGACCTTTCTTAAGTAAGAGAAATACCAGCTAGGATAAAAGTAGGGTCAGGTTGGTCCCCATAAAAGAAGACCTATCCTTTGACTTTTTCCTTTGGTTCGGATCTCTTCAGACATTAGCTAAGTACATGTTTTATGGATCTACAGGGTTTATGGATTCAGTTATTCTAAATTCTACTCCAGTATATTGTTATCTTATTAAAAAAATGGATTGCTTTATCAGGATTTCGTAGTTAATAGGCAACACAGCTATACAAGCTTTAATCAAATTAAACGTATATAAGCTATATACTAGTAATTCTTTTAATCTGTATTTATTAGCTGCCCTGAGCATTCTTTTTCATAGTTTTATAACTGGTTACAAAGTAGAGCTTAGTTTAACAGTAAACCCTTTGATTGCCCCTCCTCTGCTTTGCTTGAGAACTTTTGAAGCTTCTCCTGCTTACATAAACTCAGGAACTCTATAAATTTCTTAAATATCAAAGAATTTCCTTAGGTTTATTTAGGAAATTTGAGCAAAGGCGCATTTTGATAAGGGTACTTCTTTTAGGTTTTTAAGTTAGTGTACTCTTTATTTCTTAGTCTTAGATGGAAACCCTTTAAGACCCTTTCTATGTATTTTGTTAATTTTTTGAGGAAAGGAGGCTTCGTGCTGGACTTAAAATCCTACCTTTTCGCTTTGGCACGGGATTGCTTTACTAGATTTTAAGATTTTACAGGGGCATATAACTAAGAAGGCGCCTCTACAAGCACTACTTTTTTAAGAACTTTGTCCCAACCCGATTCAAAAACTCCTCTTATCCATCCTTGACATTTTGATTGCCTAGGGGCTTCCTCTAAAAAAACAAACATATAAAGGGTTCCGCAAATTTCTAAATAAAGCCAAAAGCCTCCCTCTATACTACGAATTTTACTGGCATTCCAGTAATTCTAAATTTATAACAAAAAACGTAAACTCTTGGCTTTTCTTCATCTTATAATATATTCGCCCCTTTTTGGAACTTACGAAACTCAAATCTACAGCTAGATTTCTTTTTTAGGGATTTCCTTTCTTTACTTTATATTTAAACCCAGATCTGTAAGAATAGAAATAGTCAGTCTATATAATGCATACTCTGACTACTAAAACTTATTAAAGGATGGCGCGGGCACGTCCCTAGGTACCGTACCCCCATGCTATAAATAACTTAGCTAGGTTAAGAATTAGCACAGAGGTATTATTAAATAATTTCAAACATAAAGCGTTTATTTGTTACTTGTACAAAAAGGAAAGCTAATTAGGAGACTCTAACAAATCTGTTACTATAAACCTTATACGAAAGCACTAACCAAGAGAATTGCCAAATTTATAAAGTTTAGTATAACATAAAGCCATACTATTTGTAAGAAATATATAATTTAAATGGAACAAAGTCTTTTAATACTAGCGATTTATCCTATATTATGAGAATTGTAGTGAACTCAATCCCACCTAAGGAGATCATGAATAAATGACCCTATCATTAAGTAAGGAGTTTAAAGTAAAGGACGCAAACCAGCACCTTAACCGATTCAAAATTCTGATCTACCATTCTGATCTACCAGAGTAGCACTGCGCATCATAGGAATCAGCCAGAAACCCGAGTTCTCTGACAAAAAAGTCTAGAAACTCTTAAGAAAATCATTTGTAAATCTTAGTTTAAACCAAGTTTGGAATAAAATAGGGGGATCCCTAAAGTGTCCGAGGGAAATTAGTGTCCTTCTGAACTCAAAGTGTCTATAGGCTATAACTCAAAAAGGGAATAATAGTTTTTTTAGATGTCTTCCCCTGTTCCATTGCAGAGACTCCTATTTGAATTTCGGGACAATAGACAAGGAAAAATCCTTGAGGTGTTTAACATTAGTAGAGTTTTTTGTCAAGCATTTCTAGACTCAGGTTGGCCTTCCGATACGATAGTTAGCCTGGAATTTAGTTACTGTTGAATATTATATAGGGAAGGACATCAAGGAATCCTGTTGTTTGACTCAAAAAAAGCTTTCCTTTGACTTTTAGAGGTACGAGAGGGGTTTTTGCAAGGGTAATAAGTAGAGTAGACTCTATGGCTTTTTAGATGAGAAAGTGGAACATAAGAGGACTTTAGCTGTATCTGGGTGACAGTTATTTGGGATAATCCCCAATTGTGAACTTTGTTTTATCTAGACAAATAAAAAGCGATAGAAGGCACAAAATAAAAAAGCTTGTTTTATCGTGTGATATTGTAATATCAAAATTGTACCTTAGCCCGGAACCCCGCCTTACCCTTAAGTGAAAAATAGCTATATAACAAGGTTATACTTAAATAAAAATATTATGGAGTTTAGCCACTCAGTATATTTTGGTGATTGCTAATCTATTCCACATATAAACAGTATTCCTGAAATTAGTTATAAACTTTATTCCTTTACTAATTTATAGTAACTTGAAATAAAAATATTAGAATAGCAAAGGGTTCCCTTTAAGAGGTAATAACTTCTCCTCCGTAGGATCCTCTATATCTAGGAAGTTGATGGTTCTTTCAAAGACTAAGCATCAAACGGATGTCATGAGTTACTACTCTAAAACCTGCTCTAAAAAAAGGGTTCTAGTTTTTACCAGAATAACCTTATAGAACCCAATCCAGTAAATCTTAGTAAAGAAGAATCTTTTATACACCGGATCGACTGCTCTTATATTATATGTATCGCTCTAATATAGTACTAGTTTTTACTTATCTGACTCACAGAATTTCTTCTTTACTTATGAAAAGCTCTTATCAACACAGTCTTCTTCCTTAGCTGTCTAGTCCGAATAGAGTATACTATGAATCCTTACTCTAACCTGCTTTCTATACCTCACCCCACGGGAAAACGGAAGTAATTAAGCTATCAATTGATATAATGCAACTATTTATTTTATCAAATTACGGTCAATATTTATTAGAATTTTACAAGGGTCTTTTTCTACCTAGTTTAAGATTTTAAAGGGGCTCTTTCCATATCTAATTCCCGAACATATTATTAAGCTATTTGGGTTCCTATATGCGAGTAATCAAAACTGGCCTAGACTTAATCTTATAAGTTACATTTGAGAAAATTAGCAAGCTTATAATAAAAGTTCGTTACTAAACAAATACATATAAGTAGAGAAATGACTTTTCGAGTAGAAAATCCTTCTGAGCCCCTTTTCTGAGTATTTCGGAATAAATATTATGGTGTGATTAAGGGCCGAATCGCCTTAGATTTAATATTTTTAGAGTTATTGTTATCAGAAAGGAAACAAATAAAGACGTACCTGTTGATAAGCATATATGGTATTCAGTTCAAGCTCTTGAATAGAAAAGTTGTCCTATTAATAATATTATTAAGTTCCTGTCTACAAGGTGTTTTACAAGATTTATTACCCTAAGTATTTAGGATTGCTAATTTTTTCCAGATTTAAAGGATAGCGCAAGGCTTCCCCTTAGGTTTAATAAAAAATTTCAGGTTAGTTTTTTGATAATACTAAAAAATATGACTAAAAATACTCAGCTCTATGATGGATAAGACTCTAACAGGAATTCCCTACTTCATAACAGAACCTGGATACAAAAAGTTTAAGTAAACTCAACTCAGTGTTCAACATCGAACAAAAGAGTCTAGAAAAGCTTATATACTCAAGGGGTAGACGCGTGTTTTTCATCCTTTATTTAATTTAGATTCTCTTTCCTTTTGGAACATTTATTAAATTATGTTTAAAATGAGTATAATGAACCTTTTTGCAAAGAGTACCTCTCTGAAACTTTTGAGTGCAAAATAACTAAATTAAGGGCTATCCACAAAAGCGAATAAAAAAGTTGTAGAGCTTAGGCTGCAAAATGAATGAGAATCGTCTCCTTAGAAAAAGAAATGACTTTCGGCTCTTTTAATAGTGGGATTGGATCCTAGCTTTTGCTAAATTCTTGTATCTAAAGGTGCGCAGGGATTCTAGAACTTCTATTTTAATATACACTATTGCACATTTCTTTCAGGAGATTCTGCTTATCTAAATTACTGAAGTATATATCTTACTTAAGATAGCTCTAGTAAATTTACATGTACAAATAAAGGATAAAGGGTTGCTCTTTAAAAGTCTATTTTACATTTACCAGTAACAAAAACTGAGATGGAAACTTGTCCTTTTTTTTATTTTTATTTGCAAAGCTTTCCGACCAACAGAACAATTAGATTTACCTGCTTTTTATTTAGAATTTGTGAGCTTAATACTCGAAGCACAGGTAAACTACATAGGCTTATAACTAGAACACGACTTACTTTATATTATTAAACTGATTTTAGTTTCTACTCATTGATTAAAAAGAAAAGCGGTTGATACTAGAAAGAGCCCCGGTTTTTAGATGGGGTTTTATCCTTTTTTTTTTTCTTTTGTCTCTATTTTTGATTGAATCTACGGAATTCAAGCTTAACCCCCTAGTAGGTAAAAAAGTTATTTGCATATGTTTACGCATCTATCCATCTAAAATTAGTAAATCAAATAAGTTTGTATGGTTTTATGCCAAACCTTTCTTTTTGATAGTTAGTGTTTGGATAACGGAGGGTGTATAACATCTATAAGAAATAGTAGCAGGCACATAAAGGAAAGCTGTGAATTCAAGTGCGGAAAAGAACAAAGAAAGCGTTTGCCTTGCTATAGCGGAGTATACGAGTTTTGTAACCTTAGTAGGTTTCAAATCCTTACTTGTTTTACTAATAAGATAATAAGAATCCAGGAAGTCTTTTACAAATATCGAGAACCGGTTATTTCTTTTTGTAAAAAGAGAAAGTAATAAAAAAGAGTCAAACTCAAGACATTCATCATACAGAGATTTTCGTGCACTACAACACGATTCAATACCTATTTGTGATTTGGCTTTATACTCCCTCGACAAAGTTACGGGTTTCTCGCTTAGTAAACTGTGAAGCCCTACTAGTGAAGTTTTATTAATCAGCTTTTCGAGAGCTTTATATTTATTTTAGATCACCAAGCTTGATAGAAGTTACCTATATACAAATGAAAAGAAGCTTTTCAAACGAGTAAGCCTAACAAAAGCAAATTGAGAATATCAGGTTTAGGAGTCCTTAGAAAAACCCGGCTTAAACCTATAGAAAAACCCACTTTTATTAGAACATTTTCACTTAGAAACTGCTAGAAAAAACTAAAGGAGGATGCCATACAATGTCATACTGCTTTTTAGACCTGAGATTTCGGTTGGGATTTGTTAACCATTATTCGGAGTTCTTTTGTTCGATTCGAGACTGACCAGATTTATATTAGTGGAGTCCACGAAGAGGCGCAAATCAAATATAGATATCTGAAACTCTAGATACTACCCATACGCTTTTTTGTAGCTAACTAAATAAGAGCTCCTTAACTAAAATTAACTCAGCTTATTTTTAGGGAGATGGGACTTATTCCATAGGATCAATCCCAAGTGTGGGAATCAATTCCTATGAATCTCTTAGTCAAAAGTAGATATTAAAGGAAGGAGCAGCAGGACCCACTTAAATCTAAGAAAAGTTTTCTTGTATCTTATAAAAAGAATCTTAGGGTACTCTTATGAATTCAAAAAGCGAGTTAGTCTCATTTAGAATTGTGATTTATTATATATATATATATTATATATTTAGGTATGAAGTTACTAGATGTGTATTAACAAGGGAAGTTTTAGACCTTAGCAAAATATCTTGTCTTTTTACTAGAAGGGTATTCCCACTCTCCAACTAAAAATCTTTCTTTCTCTAACTCTAAGCAATTCTAAATAATAGATAGGACAAAGGTACTCGCTCTTCTATTTGTTAATAAAGTCCAAGATTGAGTTCTTAAAAATGTATTTTATTGGTAGCATACTCAATTCAAATCTCAAAGAGCTAAACCTATATATGGTTAATGAAGTAAAACGAGTAGCTTTTGTCTCAAATCGAGGGTTCTCGAATCAAGCTAAATGTTTGAACAAATGATCCAGGAGTCTCAAGCTTATATAAATTTCCTATGCTTTATACTTGCTAAAAGAGATTAAACATTAATTTCTTCTACTTAAGTGATCTCAACCCTAACTACTGAGACTGAGGACTCCTAGATTCAAAGCAAAAAACAGTACTAAAAATGGATCTTACGTATATACTTCTAGAACACAGGGTACTCAAGGGACTTTTCCAATTGTATAAAAGTAGGGTATTATTTAAAAAACTTGACTAACTAGCATAAAACTGGGTATTATTTAATATAACTAGCTGGCAACTTGGGCATATAAAAAGAAAATGATAGATCATGTGCTTTACTTCTATTTAAACGAAACTTGTATACATTTTACTGGTTTTAGATGAGTCCATAGATTCGATATAGACAAGGAGTTTGGTCAGAAGTTCTAGAATTGCTACAAAATCAGAAACAAGTTTATTTTATCTTATGCAGAAAATTGTCCTTCAGTGGGGTATCAGAGTCATGATCTTTTCCTAGTGTGAAGTTCAGGGTAATTCCTATAGAGGAAAAGGGATGTAATAAATTATGAAAAGGAGCTTGGGTTTTGCTAAGGCATATGCAGTAGATTTGGTTTATATAAAAGGCAAGTTGTTATGGGGTTTCTAGAAAGTCGTAGAATTCTAACCAGTTGGTTCGAAAGACCTGACTTGGGTTTACAATTGTTGTATTTCTGGTTATTTATAGGGATTACTCGCATTATTTTAAGAAAAAAAGTTCTGTCTTTTCTGATATAAACTTTTTTGAATTTCAAGAAATTCCTTGGGACAAGACTGGGTTTTTAATGAGATTAATAAAGGCATCTTTTACGTATCTAATTTATATCTAATGCGATAAACTCTAGGTGGATACTCAGTATTCTAAAGAAAAGCTTATTATTAATTAGCCTTTGATAAAATAAACCCTTAATAGAACGGTACACTTTGACCGCAAATTTCATTTCGATTACGTAAAAGAGTGCTTTACCAAATATGTGAGTAGAAAAAATTACTATTCCAAAAACAAGTAACTAGGCTTGGCCTTTCCAATAGAAAAGTAAATACGAAATTTCGGTAAAAGGGCTCTCGCTTAACATTTCAAATATTTTTCTGTATAGCGGTCGGATTAAAATAAAAAAGTCCCTTAATTTTAAACTCGATACTAAAGAGCAATGCCTGTTCTAGCTACAAAACCTCTTAATATTTGAGTCCTCCATAATTGTTAAAAGTACAAAGTAAATTTGATAAATTAAGGAGTCATATTCCAGGATTTGTTAGTTCAAGTGTTTCTTTTTACACAAAAGGATACTTAATTAATATTTGTTAAATCATGATAAAGCTCTAATGAGTCCTGCTCTTTAACGTTATACTTCTGAAAAAACTAGTTATTATATTATATTAACCTGAGTACTTTAAGAAGGCAAGGGTTTGCATACCCATTACAATCTAAGGTTTCCTATCTTTTTATACCACAAAACAGAGATATCCTACTAGAAAGTGGGCACGTTCCTCAGAATAACTCTAAGAAAATGTACTAGAAATAGTTAAAAGTATTTAGTTCTTTAACTCAAGTTTTACTATATTATCTTAGTGGGCGCTTAGGATTTCTTTTTATAGCAATTTCTTTTATTGCTTTTTGTAGTAGCCTAAGGTAGCAACTTACTTTTATAATACTATAATACTTAGTAAATCTTGCTATTTGATCCGTTATGGAGTTTTTCGGAACTTATGTTATATAGTTATAGGGTATTAATTTGTCTTAGCATAGTCTTTGTTTATTTGTGAGTAAGGGAGCGCATAGTTAAACAAAGAGGTCCTTTATACTTACACCTTGAAGCGAGATATTATAAAATCTATTATGTAAACCAGCCCCTGCTTTATTACGGATTCTTTCTTTGGCCTAGTAGTTTAGTAAGTTTTACTATCCACTCCACTAGGAAATACTCATATAAGATTTAGGCGGGAAAGCTATTAAGAGATTGGAATGTAGAAATAGAAATTCGATTTATGAGATTTAACTCCTTGTGAGCTTTGTAGAAAGTAACCTGCTATTTGTAAATTGTAAAGGTTGTCTGCTATCCTAAATTTGTGTAGTAAAAAACCTTATTAGAACTCTTTTTGTTGAATACAAGATACGCACTCTGCTCTGGTTAAGTATAGAGTTTGGAGTTTTGGGAAGAGTGTAGTAGAGAACTAAAGTAAATGAGTTTTACAGTGAATAAAGTAGAGATGTAGAGCTAAAGAAAAGTTCTTTAGAAGAGAGTTTATTGACTTTAAAGATAAATCGTCAGTATTACGCTGAAGTTTAAGAACCCTTACGTTAGAGTTTTCACTGATCAGGAAATATTACAAGTTTGACTGAGTAAACTAAAAGGTAGATTTTAATAAGAAATTACAAAAGAATATTTCGAAAAAAAGCACTCTTAGAAGTTCAAGAAAGAGGGATAAAGTAAATCTAGTAGCAGAAGCATTCTTAAAAGTAGGAAATTCGTGGCACAAAGAGAAGTATAAAAAACTTGTATTTCACAGTTAAGCAATGCTAGATTAGGCACAAAGTCTAAACTTTTTTAATTTGAGTGCATAATGTCTTTATTAGGAACTTTAACCCGTCTTATAACACCTGTAACTGTCCTGCGTTGTCTAACATGGCGCTTATACTATACGTACACAAAAGCCTTAGATCTCTTACAAAGTCGGGACTAAACTTCAGCTATTATACCGATAAGAAGCTCCTTTTACGAAAAACAATTGGACAATGACCAATCTCATTAGATTGAGATAAATATAATATTTGACCTCGTTTCAAAAGGGGCACAAGGGTCTACGCAAGTAATCCTATTCTATTAAAATCTAGAATCTGCAAGTATTTCTGGGAATCGCATTGTTTATAAAGTCTAAAATACGAGAAAAGTTAAAATGGGTACATAATTAATAAAAAGGCTAATCTCGATTGTTCTAACCAACGGGAAAGCATTCTTCAAAAATCCTTTTTCACAAGTTAGAGGTTATCCCTTAAGATATCAAATCGTAAGAGAAAGCTCACATCTAGCATGTATACTCTTTGCTTTTTTAACAAGATTCACTAGAATCTTTCTCCCAATCATTATTCTTCTTTTGCTATATTATATGTTTATACTACCCAATGAAAATTAGAAGAGGGACTAGGTGTCTATCTAATAAGCTAGAAGCCTATTTCAGCTCCTTATATAGTTTATACAAAGCATCGTTATGATATTGAAGATACGTGTAAAAAGTCTCCTATATAATATAAGAATAACTTACTAAAGTAGAAAACTCTTGGACTCTTATTTACCAACCAAGCAGGAGTCCTTGTTAAGGATGTGTAGGCACTTACTATTTTACGAAGCCATAGGAGGATACGGTTAGGTAGGAAGGGAAGGTTTAGACTCCTTTAGTCAATCAAAGACAGGTTAGTTATTTTCAAAAGCTGTATAAAGTATAGGGTCTAAAATAGAATATTTTGTGATCTTGATGAGTAAACTTTTCTTTTTAGGGGCGCTCTATTTAGGATAAAGACCTTCTATTTTGTTCTGGCTATGGTCTCGGTTGATGTAATAGTAGTGAGTGTTTAAACATAATAAGGGGTATTCTTTATTATTTATTAACAGGATTGAGTAGTCTTGAGATTTCTAGTAATTAAACCGGGTTATGGGAATACCCTAAGAGCACTAAATTTATTTAAAGTACAACAACTTCCCCTGCTTTGTAAAGAAAACTTGCAGCTCCTTTGTACTAGTAAGGCAACTCTTTTTGCTTAATAAATTAGACTTTACAGTTTGGTACCAGAAAAGAAGATAATAAGCCCCTGAAATTTCCTAAGAATAGATTTATAAAACTCATGGTTAAGCTCTTTTATTATAAAGCTAGTTTATACTCTTGAATTAATTAAAAATAGACTTCACAAGGGGGTTGCGGATGCCCTAATTGATTGCTCATTTAGAGTATTCCTCCCAAACTCTGAATATAAAATTCTATAAAAATCTTGGCGGGGAATTCTCTTTATACACTTAGCCTTGGGTCTATAAACTGAAACAGGAATTCCTTTTGTTTGTAAATAAGTTAAATATTTGAAATTAGGAAGTCCCGGTAATCCCATTTGATAACAAGGTTTTTTAAAAAGGTTAATCTATTGGAGTCCCTTTATAATAATTTACAGAAAAAAGCTTTTGGTCTTAGTAACTAAACAAGTAAAAAAGCTCCTGGTAAGTAGTACTCCTCTATTAGCAGACAGTAAATTGAGTCGGTGGAAGAAGAAGTAAAAATTCCTCTATATCACAATTGGGTATCTCAGAAAAAAGTACCCAAGGAAACTTGCTAGTGGATAGAGTCTTATACACTATATCCTTATATAACTTATCAACTTACAATTTAGTTACGGAAATTGTTATAGTTTAGTGTCTCCTCTCCTACACTGTTTCTTGGCCAACAAATTCTATTTTGGACTTCTACCAAGACATAGGGCTATAAATTCAGTACAGAATATTAGATTAAAATCTTTTAAATAGAGCCCGCGAGAACAACGGTAGGAACTACTTTACTTACAGTCGTCAGGTTGGTAAAGTAAATGAGAGTCTGGGATTGTTTACTATTATTAATAACAAAGTGGCCTAAACACTCAACTCTTAACAATCTTCAGAGGACGGTTCGGACAAGGAAACTTGTTTTTTTTTTTCGAGCATTCTCTTTTGACACCGTATAAATTCATCAAGCCAGAGCACCTCAAGAGCTATATCATGATAAAGGTTTTTCCCGATATGACTAAGGTAAAATTAGAGTAACTTTCTAGCTGTAATTCCATACAATTGTATAAAAGTACGATATTTCCTAACTAGCTTTTTTCTTCCTAAATGTGTAGTAGGGTTTGACCCTGTAAAATCTCTGAAAAAGTATCTTCGCTTTACTACATTCAAAATACTAATAGACCCTAGGATATAGAAATTAATTATCTTTGCCTTGTTCAGTAGAGCTATTTTTAGAGTATTTTGTATAGTAAATTCGATAACCGAAAAACATACATTATAATTTACTTTCCTTGGTATATAAATATCACTAGAGCTTGTACAGATATGTCGAAAAAGATAATAGGGCTCAATCAATAAGAGCCACTAGCTCTTAAGGTGTCTAGAAAAAATTAAGAGACTTAGTTGTTACTGATTTTTAGGAAGCAAAAATCTTTTAAGTACTAGCTAAAAAAACATTTGAACCCACGGCCGTGCGGTTAACAGCCGAATGCTCTACCACGTAGCTATTGAGGAAGACAGCTAAGGAACTCTTTCCTCTCTCTACGTTTGTGTATTGTTCATTCATTTAGGATATTTTTTAAGAAGGTTTCTTTTTTAGTTTTACTATTTTTTTTTAGGAAGCTTACTATATAATTTAGTTAGAAAAAGACTTCATATTAAACTCTTTATAACGAAACAAATAACTATCCTTCTTACTACCTACAAAAAGCATGAAAGCTCTTATAAGCTAAAAAATTCTTCTATAACCAACGGATATCCCTTTAGCTACCAACCATTAGGTAAGACAAAGCCGCTAACTAAAAAACTTCCACGAAAGGTTGCATTTTATCAAAGTGAGACGCTTTAGTAAATTTCACAGAAAATCTTCAAATCTTATAACTACGAGCTATTGCTTAGCATAGAAGAGAGAATACGCAACTTTTTTTTTATTAAATTACTTTATTTCAAAAAAGAAGGCATTTATAGTAAGATTCAGAAAGAGCACAAGTAAGATTATTTGCTTAGGGACCCTCCTGTTTGAAATAATTTTTACAAGAGTATGTATATATTAAAGGTTTAAAAGTTAATACTCAAATACTGAAGATTGGTGTTGTTTCGTAAACCCAGTAAAATCGGGATTCCTAGATATCGAACAGGGCGGTGGCTATACGAATACAACAAGAAAAAGAAAAGTCTTTCCTAGAATTCAGTAGCAGAGCAACCCTTAATTGCTTTCAGATCTAGAGATCTTGTTAATACGTTTTTTGTAAAGATTTACAATATATTGATAGACAAAAGGAAGAGCTAAACATAACTCAAGAATTACTTCGAGTTACTGAGAATATAACTCGACTTTTGAGGGGCTTCTTATACCGGAAAATCTATTTATCTAAAAAAAATTCCCAGTATTATTTATTATATAGTACTTTCGATGTATTTTATTATGGGGTTCTTAAAGGTAAAGGACCCGGGCCCTTGGATAGATAGTTTAGTAGATACAATAAATACAAAAAGGACATCTGTTTAACCAATTCTATAAAGCCTGTTTTTTTTAGTTAACGAAAAGATGAGGACATACTCTAGTCATTATTAACCAACCCTTACCTTAATTCCAGGAACTTGGTAGTACAAATACCAAGGGAGTATTAAAAAGCGGAACTCTTTTTTAGACTTCTCTTATTCTCTATCCCTGAATAGGAACTTCTTTAGTTATAAGACTTCCTAGCTATACCTTCTTAGGACCAACTGCTTACTGACTTGTTTGTTACTCCCTTTCAGACTCATACCCTTATTCATAGCTACTAAGACAATGTAAGAGTTCAAGTCGTATCATTTAACATTCAATATCTTGGCCTTGTACTCGAAACCTTTACCCTTTTTGCAATAATAAAGACTAGAAAACTTCCTACCTTAACCTGGATAATGAGAAAGCAAGCTTCTATTATAAATTCGTATTTACTCAGCGCTTGGATATCAAGAAAACCTTCTGGGTAATCTGACTTACGATAGTCCTGGAATTCCCTAAAATCCTCGGCGTAAAAACTATTGCAAGTAATAGCCTTAATTTTGGCAGTCAAAGTTTATACCCTAAAAATTTTTATTTGAACTAGAAAGTCCGGTAAGTGAGACATGAAGACAAGATCTTTTTTTAGTATAGTCATAATCTGGGAATCCCTTCATCATATAACCAAGGGAGTGCGCTAAATAAGGGCAGTGACGGAGGCGCTGTCTCTCTCTGCTACTTCAGTATAATACAAATTATACTTAAATACATGCTAATGAATTGCCTACTTTAAGGATTTGTTACCCTTAGCTCCTTGTAGAACTGGTGCTAAGTTATAGGGTACGCTCGGCAAGTAGAATTACATATAACATATAATATAGAACTTCTATCCTTAGTATTTAACACCTGCTAGTAAAGAGTAAGTCTCTATATTTTGTAAAGCTTTGGACTAGCCTAACGAGAGCCCCTTTGCGAGAGTCTGGGGTGATGATAAGGGGTAGGTGTATTATCAATCTAATTATTTATACGTTTTTCAGGACTTAGTAGATTTTTAACTACATAATTGTAATACTACTTCGTTACAGGAATAACCCTAGAATATAAACTTTTTGAGCTTATAAAAGGATAGGTATAGTATAGAGTTCTCTGTTTCATTTGCACTTTATTTTGTTGTATAAGTTTGAAAATAAGGTATTCTCCTTTGTATTTTTCTTTTCTTACTAGGTATGAATAAGGAGTATATTCCTAGGTGGAGGTAATTCATACACAATTCAATTAATAAACTATTTGTTTGGTGGCTCATCCTTGAAGAACCTTCATTAGGCCCGAAGTCACCGATTAAAACAAGGAAAAACACACGAAAAGGGGCCCTATACAAGTATCCTAGATTATGGATCTCTACTCTAGATATATTAAAAATGGGTATTCCCCTCTTTATTACACCAAATTCCGCGGGCTTACCTTACTGGGAGACTTTACTTGAACCTATCTACCCTGCTTCTAGTTTTGTGAGCTTATAAAAAAGAGAGTCCAGTGAATTATTCTGTGTAACTATTGTATAGCGTAGTTGGTAAAGGCTTTTCATTAAGATATCTTTTTGGTTAAAGTCGTGTAGTTTTTGGGTAGCTTTTAGTCTGTTGCGTCTTATTGGAGCGGAGAAACTAAGATTTTGAATCTGGAATTAAAGAATAATACAAATAAGATTTCACTTTTCTTAGCAACAGCCTTTTCAAAAAAAAAAAGAAAAATATGAAGGTCATCTTGAGTTGTCTCTGCTTATTAAGATAAAGTTACATTATAAATAATTTCTCTTGATTTATACTTATAACGGGACAAGCCCCTATCTATGTTTTCTTTATTTTGGGTTATAGAGAAGCTTATATAAGCCCTTAATTTTCTAAAAGCAAAGTTATAGTGAGTAATGCTTTAAACACGGGTAACCTTACTTTTTACAGGTTTAGATCCCCAAGCCCCCTTATTCTTTATTATAGATTATAGCATTAGTACTCTTTCCTTTTATCTAGTATCTCGTTATTCCTGGATTCTTGAGAATCTTTACCAGTTGAAGTGAGCCTTCCCTTTTTACTTGAAAATACAGAAAGGTACGTTATATAATATAGCTTATAATATTTACGGAAATATATGATTAGGGCTTAACTCTTAGGTTTTTCCAAGATAAGATGTACATGATATTTTATAAAACGAATACATTTGCATTAGACTAGGGTCAATTTTTTAAGATTTCTCTCGAGGTATTACATCTTTAGGGGGTAATTCTATGGAAAAGGTTACGAGTTTGCATTCCTCTAGACTTATGTGCTACCATAAATGCTGTAGAACTTGTAGGGTATATAATGTCAAATTTCTCACCAGCATAGGGAAAGCCTCCAATAAAGAGTATCCATAAATAGTTTAGGTATAATATAAATAGGTACAGCACTTAATTTTACTCAGTAGGTATTAACGAGCTCCTACAGAAAGGTATCTAATTTGTGTAAAAAACCAAGAATAGTTACTTTACTAATAACAAATAGGTTGGGTATTAAACTATACTCCATTCAAAAAAGGGGTCGCACAATTTACGCATTTCCGCTCTATTTACTTGAAAGGGGGCTTTAATGTCTTGGACAATTTACCAAATCTTTATGATAGTTTCCTTGTTTAACTAAGTTTCGAAAGTAAAGGCTATAAAGCGCGCTATTTTTATGTTTTCCAGGGCGTATTTCTATATATAAAGTCTTTTCCTTGTATCTTTCATAAAACGGAGTCTTTTTGATTCTCAGTTACTCTCACTATGAAATAATTTCCTAAGCAAATCTTGTTGAAGGCGAAAATGCTTCCAAAAGTGACCTAGTAAAGTAATATCAAACCAATATTTGGCTCAT
>JAYMTH010000023.1:0-66793 GCA_036897465.1 Pelargonium australe
AGACATTGTATGCTGAACATTCATGTCAGAAGCCAGCTTACAATGATCGAGTGACCTCAGATTGGTTGGCCAAACGGTAAGTACAAATTTTAAAATTTCAAATCCTCGAGAATTCTAAAGGATAAAACACATCGCTTTTTGCTGAAAAAACCCTTTATTAACTCACTCATCCTATGAGAGAAAGAAAAGAGCCCTTAAGAATGCCTATAAGACAATATGCTCAAACTTAAAAGATACAATGTTCATGAAAGGGTACAGAGTTTCTTAACAAATACAACTTTTTGAATTGAAGAAATGTATGACTAATAAGACTAGGCCAATAGGCAAAGCCATAAGTCGGGAACATTGACTCCTGTCCCTACTATATAAGGCTTACTCCTCTTTTAATTTAATGATAAGAACAGAGAGCAAGAGGAATATCCCTTATTAATTTATTAAATAAGACTATAACTATATCTAATACTATTTATTACTGGTCTATTACTCCTGTCTAATAAGGAATACTAATAAAAATATAGTAAATAGGCTACAACTACAAAAATCCTATTCTTAAAAAAACTTATAGAATTTTTCCCTGGGTCCTTCTTAGAGGGGTTGTATAAAGCCATATCTCAAAAGCATCTTTACAGACATTAAATATGTGTACTAAAAAGTCCCGTTCTATAGCTTTATATGAAACTCTATGCAACCTTTACTTTACTACTATAGGTATAACTGAAACAAATCCAATTATAATGAATTTATGAATATCTAAAATATACTGCCCGGAAAAGGAAGAAACAAAAAAGAGTATTCCTACCTATGATAAAAAGCCTTTTCAGATAATAGAATCATTTATATAGAATAAACTTTTTGTAGTATAAGCTTCCTTTACTGATAAAAGGGAAGGTTTAACTATTTCAATTTTCAGCTCTTCAATCAATGTTGTAACATAATAGAATACGTGGGTTCGAATCCAGTAACACTTTTAGGTTTCACAAGATTAAACTTATTCATAAGATAAGAGGATGTGTCTAGTTAGACTCTATACAAAAAACGAACTTGGATAGGCGGGAATACCTAAATTAGCAAGCCTTCACGGGATTTTTTTACCTACCTAATTCCTAACTAAATGTTGTAAGCGCATAAATTAGGGACATTCTTATGTGAGTTTCCAATATATGAGGTAGGCAAGCGGTGTACTTGTAGAAAGAGGCAACACCTAATGCATGGATTCCTTGTTTATTCAAGAAGGCTACTGCTGTCTTGTAAATGTATATAAAGCTTGCCCTTTTTAGCAATGAGAAATTTCCTATGCCCCTATAGAGCGAAACTTATAGCTTTTCTTGCAAAAGTACTCGCTTTTTGATCCTTCTAAATTCGTCAGGGTTTTTGGTTCCTACATTTTCCTATTTAGGTTTTATATACTTTGTGCGTTCTCGAAGAAAAGGAAATTCTAATATTAGTAGTACTTCTGTAGCGTCCCTCTATAAGAAGCAAATCCTCAAATATTTGCTATAAATATATAGTACAAAAAAAAGTCCCCGCTTGAACAAATTAAATCGGAAAGCTTTATTTTAAAATATTAAACATCAGAGACAATATTAGATAAAAGACTCGAACAAAGGCAACTTCCTGTCAGTTTAATTCATATTAATGTATCCAAAAGACTTGTCAAGGAGAGTGTGGGTAATAAGGGTTTCTTTTCATAGAACATTAAAAAGTAAGAATCAAACTTAGATGTAGTCACCCCTAACTGCTTATTTACACCGCGATTACTCTTATATGTATAAATATGTATAAATCGGAGTTACTTATGTTTATCGATGGAATTGGGATCTTAATAAAGAGACATATCTGATGTGTTATGACAAGGATATATAGTAATAGAACCGGGAGTTACTTTAAACAAGCTCTCTGCACCCTTTTATTAATACCACAATTAAAGTCCTTAATTAGAAAATCGAGGTATCTAACACATAGTTTAGGGCTATTCTCAAATAGTAGCTGCTATAAAGATATAAAGATAGGTTCTGAAAGGAAAATAAAGGTTTCTACTAAATCTCCCTTTTCTGACTAGCATTTAGTTACGTTTACTCAACGAGTAATCCTTTGAATACTCACTAATTTTTATCATAACCGACACTTTAAAACCTTATTAACTACATCTTTATACGTATCTGGCACAGATTTATGCACTTTTTTGGTGTGCCCTGCCGCTTGTACGACAAAAAAAGGATCCAGTAAATAATCTCAGAAGAAGGAAAGTTTATTACGAAATAGCATAAGGGCAAATCCGCTATACTATTAATAAAAATTCTATTTATTTAAGTAATTTTAAGGTAGGTTTTAAAAGAGTCCCCACTCCTCATATAAATAAAATAAGGTCACGGCTTTCTTTCAAATAGGTGTAATTCCTACCTAAGAGAATTTCCCAATAAAGAGTACGTAACTCGTGCTTAGCTTATATAATACGTTCTAAATACTAAGATAATAGAAGGTTTAAAGAAAAGAGAGTGGGGTTCCTCCGTTTCGGATGAAAGGCAAGCAAAGGGAATAAAAAAAGCCCTTAGCTATATCAATTAAGCATCTAAGATAAGTCTTGCCTTTATAGAGACTCGATTTTTAGGGCGGATAAGTCAGAAATAAGTAAAAGGGTTTACAAAAGAATCCTTTTTGTTAAAAATTCCCTGAGTGTAATAAATTGTAATTAAAACGCAGTATAAGGGGTGGATATTTGTTTATAATAGGTGTGCCGAGCGAGCCTCTTTGAAAACTACTTTTAGTAAAATAAGAAAATCCATATAAATTTTATATCCCGCTACCCCCTTTTTGAAGTATCCTATTATATTATGTAAAATTACAGGAATGCGCTATAGGTCTTATATCTAATCTTACCTGCAAAATATGGAGTCGATTCATAATGCATAGCTTCCAACTGCTTTCGTTTTCTAGGAAATCCTTATATAAGATTCTAGAATTAGAGTTTTTTTTACTTACGTATGGGAGTCAGGTGGCACCACGTATCAAGTAGAGGTTCCTTAGCAAGATATTACGGGCTTTTTAAGATTTAAGAGCTCGCATATAAAGTACAAAAAGTTCCAGATTTTAAGCTAGACTCGTAATCCTTATATAACAATTTTGGTTTAGCTTATTTCGATTGGGTTGAAAAGAGATACCAAAATCTTTCTAACGACTTGGCTTCCTGATCACTAGTACTTTTTAAATACTAAGTTTTTTGTCTTTATTAGATATAGAGCCCGCGGAGAAGTTTTAAAAATTTAATATTCTGAATCTCTATTTTAGGTATCTATGCTAAGTTTCTCCTTCTTTCAGGTTTTGAATATACGGGGACTTTAAAAGACTCTTGAGTAAAGGAGCCTAAGTATCCCCCGTATTTTAGGGAGTCATACACTATTTAATTCTATTGTCTTTTATTCTTTGATCCAAAAGGGACACATATCTTACTTATAAAACAAAGTTTGAGTTAGTGCTTACAAGAGCTATCACGTTCAAAAGTAATCTAAGATCCAATATTAACGTAGAAGTTTTCTTTTATTACACAGGATTCCAAGCGAGGACACCAAGATCCCGCGCAACCCTCGTGGGAGTTTTTAGAACTAGACTTGCACAAAAAAAATATTTTAAATTACTCAACTTGAAACATAACAGACAAAACACTTACTGAGAAATTAACTTTGTTCCATATTTAGTAAAGGCAGATCTTGTATTCTTAATATTAAGAGTTCTCTAAGCTTATACCCAAGTAAATAATTGATATTACTGGGTGTTGTACTCATTTTACTACTTTGGAACTAAACTTAAATTTGTTATTCTACGAGAAATTTTAACTGTCTCTAAAAAAGAAGCTTCTTTTGTTTGCTATAAAAAAGTTATACATGACTACTAAGGATACCTCGAAATTTATACCTGTGTTTCTATCTTAAAAGAACTTCCCTTATGCAGGATCCAAAGTTCGAAAGTAGAATTAAACAGCCTTCTCTTCTCTGTAAAAAGGGAGCTGTACATAACTTTAAGACAATGCCTATAAAAAAGCGCGCCACACTCCTATCCTAAGTGAACCGGCAATCTCTTATGACATATTTAACTAAATTTTGTTTTACCGTAACTAAGGGAAACCTCTTAAATAAAAAGGGGGTTTCGACTACATGAATTGTCGAAAATAGATATAAAAACTCTGAAACTTGTTAAAGACAGCACTGTAAAAGGTAAGGTTTTTAGTAGGGTCTGGAAACACTAGAAATGTACTTACTAAAAATGGTATAAAATTCTAGGAAAAAATCCTACTTTACTTAAGAACCTCTCTTGTTAGGGATTCGGCTTGTCCTACAACTAAAAAATTACCCGCTTAGGGATCTTTGTGTTTATGGTTTATAAGTAAATGACTCGTTCGAAACTCAATTATCAATTACAAGGGTCCTAACAAGATGTAAACAAAATAACATTAGGATCTACACAAGTAAAATCAGACGAGAGTGTCTGTATCGAAAAGTGTATGAAACTTTTAATCCCTAACTTAGAATGTCTTTACATCCTGTTTATTCTAAAGGCGAAAACAGTGAAGATTAGGCGGGGATAATTTCAGTAGAATTGACATGAAAACTCTTTATAGATGCAGGGGCTCCCCATGTATCTGAGACTTTTGCCACAAGCAGGCTTGGAAGTTTAGAGAGGTGCCCCTTTATAAATCCTTATTAGAAACTCAAAAATTATTTGACTAGTTGGAGCTTTATAGTCAGCAAAATTCCTATCAGAAAATTGAAAGTCATATATATACGTTTATACTTTACGTGGGTATCTAAATTATCTTAATACAATATAAAAGAATCTCCAAGTCTTAAAACGAATAAGTGGAGAAATATTACTAGGTTTTTAAAGTCTTTTTAGTTTAAAGAGGGTTGGGGATGCCTTACAGTGTAAAATTACCTCTTTTGCTTGTAAGAATTTATGATTTAAAAAATAGCGTCACAGGTCAGGGTTGGATAGGCGGCTTATTTACAAATTAGCTAATAATGCTGAATATAGGAAACGAGTAGTTGGTACAGTACTCCTTTGTCAAAAAAGCTATAGTCGGCCAAGCATATAAAAAGACTGCATTAGTAAGTACATCTCGTAAAGGCCAACCCCTCTTGAGTTTTTCAAAAAAGTTTTCTTCTAGTTTTCTAGTTTTTAAGTTAATCTGCCTTCCCCTCAAAAGAGGTATATTAAAACAATACATGGAATTTCTTCTGCCCACAGCTGAAAAGCACTCTCATTAGAGGATCTCCGGTAAAAATTGTTTCCCAGTTTTATAGTAGTTAGGGCAGTGTGCTCTTCCTAATTTTGTTTAATGTGAACTAAATAAAAGGGTTTACAAGAGCGGAGATTCTAAGTTATATTAAAGTTTTTGTTTAAGGATTTTCAAGTAGAAGGTTTTTAGGTACCAGGTAAGTAAGTAAGTAAGCAAGTTGAGGAAATTCCCCTATCAATTACGGAACCCACAGGAGTAGTAGAACTCTTAATTAGATGCCCCTGCCTTACTTTATTTCTACTCTTTTGGATGTCTAACAAGTCTTGGGAAATGCCAGACAAATACCAATTAATATCATGTTATATTCCTAGTTATATAGTAATAAAGGGAATTTTACCTAAAGGGGTGGTTAGACTACAAGCTTTCATAGTATTTTCTTGAAAACAAAAAGTGCAAAAGCGGCGTTAGTAGAGTGCTAGCTAAACAGATATACACAAGCAGTCCCAGATATTAACAACTGCAAACGCGATTACATGAACGAGGGGTGTAGCTAAGAGAAGTCTATCTCTGAATAAAGTTAGGAATATGATACAAACTAAGGAAGTTATAGGCATTAAGATAGGTCTAGGTATTGTGCATAAGAAGAAAGAACAAGCTACCTTACAGAATAAGATACAGGATAAGAAGTAGGGTCAGTAAGAACTTTCTATTTTAGAAAGGTTGGTTTAGGTTTTTACTCAACAAAGTGTTAAAAACTAAGTAGCTAAGTGGGGGAAAAGGGGACTATTAAATGTTAACTGATAGCGATTTTAAGAACTTTTCTGATAGTGGAATCCTTTGTAAATGAAATGAATAAACTAGGTATAAAAGTGAGACCTAGAGTATCCTCTCGAGGTTTCTATAGCTCGACGCATAAAAGAAAAAATACAAAAACTGGTCGTAGCTCTTTTATGGGGGCGCTTTATACAACAACGGTTATTTACTTGGATTTCCTGATTTTATTCTTTGTTAAAATAAAAAGGTTTTTAATGTATTTCAGATTCTTCCTTATTTTTTGTAAATTAGGAGCCTCTTAAGCTTTTTCACAAAGGGGGTTCGAGATATCCTGCTCTAAAGTACTCAATATCGGTCGGTAATTTACGAGAGTTCAAAGTACTAATCTAATATAAAACCAAAGCTTCCATACCATACAAGGATAAAAACTGAAGGGATTTTATAGTATTAACAGATAATGTAATCAGAGGCCCACGCGAGGTCTTTTTCTTGTATTTTGCAAGAGTGAGGCTCAGATTCCTTAATTTTAGAAAGTATGAGCTCTTTTGAAGCAAAGGTTCGAAGCCTGCTGTATTGCTAGTTTACGGATCTGATTGGATATAAAAAGTATATGCCTTTTCGTTGTTTTACTAGTTCAGTGCTTCTAAGGAGTCCTTATTGTAAATTTAATGAAGCTTCTTTTTTTATGTATATAAAGTATGTGTTTTCGACTTTTTTATAAACTCGTAAGAAATCCGATTAAGACAAGAATGTAGACAATTAGATGTCTTAAGAGAAGTCCTGCCCTGCAAGTCCGATTACTAAGGCATTCAAGAAAGTGGTGAAAATGGATTCCTTTCTTATTATTCAAGAATCGAGGTCTCTGAAGGGTCGTGGATAGTGTAGAACGCCCATATATCATATCTTAGCAAGTTCTTTATCAAGTAAGGGGTTGGGAGATAATTTCTTACACGTTAAGAGCCTTTAAAATCTAGTTTAGCCGGGGAGGTTCCTGTTATCCGGATTTCAGTTAGCTATTTATTCCTGAATTTCATTTTAAAGTTAATTAAAAAGGAATAAGATTTGGTTAAAGGGGTGATCCTATCCTTCTTAGATTATATAGTGTGTGTAATAGGAAATATTTTAGTGTATGCCCGGCCCCGGGAAACAAACAAAGGGGCGCCTAAGGAGAATTTATAAGTAGGCCCCTGATAAACCGAAGGGAGGTTAATTAATGGAAAGACAACTAGGTTTAAGCCGTATACTTTAATAGGATTTGAACACCTTCTGGGATTCACAGACTGCCTACTATGTTACTAAACAAAACAAAACAGAACGCTACTTGACTTTTTGACTACTTTAGGGTCCTCATCTTTAAAGAGAACACAGAACTCTCATACTGGGACTTACTAATTAAAGGATGATTTGAGCCATAAAATAAGGGGTTTATTCATATTATATCCTAAAGCTCGAGTTTTATAAAAGTTATGATCAAAATACTCACATCTAAAAAGAATTCTCGTTACCTCGGATTAATATATTTAAGTGTTACATTGTAAATACTTCTCAATCATAAGGAAATATAACTTTATTCTGTGCCAAAAATATTAAGGGATTCCCACATTCTTGAGAAGAAAGACCCGCCCTTATATTACTCAACTTTTACAGACAGCAGGCGGAGCTTGCCTATTTCTCTTGGGGATTAAAACTCCTACGTGCATTCACTTTCTTATAATAGAAAATCCGACAAAGATGTTATTTTTTAGTAGTAACACTTATGTTATACTATACTCTTTTTAGCCTACTCCTTTTGTGTCATCTTGTATAGCTATTGTTTTATCAATACTTAGTTTCAGGTTGTACGCGAGTCTGCTACGGCACGGGCCTTCCTTAATTGACAAATTGGGGACTCTGTACGAAGCTATTTATCTTCCTGCAACTTTTTGTAAGTTATCCCAAAATTGAATCTAAAGTATAGGGAATGTATGAAAAATTTAGATGATCGAAATCTACATTATTTTTCAGTTTAATAAGCGTTGTGGGTAGAGCCGGAAGAAAGCCGCCTAAAATTTATAAGCTTGGTGATGCCCAAGTAATTAAACATAAGGATAAATTCTCAAGACTAACGCATTGCGGGCTTTCCTTAAGAGGATTAGGTATATCACGAACCCTTTCATCGGAAACTCCTTTATTTACCCTTAATTTATTTCTCTATACATTTGGGTAAAATATCTCATAGATTGCTATTTTACTTTTCCATAGACAATAAGAAAAAGGAAAACTTGCTCCATAAACTACTCTAAATATTGTTAAACTATCTCGTAAACTCCGAAGGGATGCTTTTTTTTTTCTTTCTTTTTTGATAGTGTATAGGTATCTTTTAATGTTTAGTATACTATCCCGTAATTTAGCACACTTTGATTCTCTGTGTGTGTTGAAGAGAGGCCTAGTCTTACTTTCTCATATAGGAGTAAATTTATGGTACAACCTGATTGTTAGCCAAAAAAGTCGTAAAGTTTTCTTATATAGAGTGACCCCGAGTCCTTCTCTTAATTAAATTGTTGTAATTTAAAAAATCCTGGTCTATTCTAGACTTTATTAACAACTTGTTAGGGGACTAAGGATTCCCTATACTCACCCGTGAAAAGGACCTCGGACTCTATCGAACTGAACTTAAGAGGTCTTTCCACATTTAACTAATTACCAAAGAATACGTAACTACATACCTCAGGGGAACAGGCCTATCCGCTTGGTTAGGGGCGCCCCCTGAGAAAGGAAGGAAAAACTCAGTAAAATAAGAGACCTAATAAGGAATTTTATAGGCTTATTAAAACCCGGATTCTTGTATATATATTACTTAAAAAGGGTATTTCCTAATACTTTAAGAACAATTTCTTCAATATTTTAAATGAGAAGGCAGGTTAAGTTCTCCAGTAGTAATCTTTCTTCGTTCCGGCAGTTCCATATTAATTAGCTAAGAATTTTAAAGAGGTATTGCCCTATGAAAAGGGCTTTATACTCGCTATAGAATTATATCCTATAATTGGGTTCACTGTAGTTTTTGTAAAGGTATGCATCTTGCATTGGTGGGGTTTTGTAGTATTTAGATATACTAAGTATTAATTTTAGAGATTTTATGAAGAAGATTTATAGTCAGTTATTATTTCCAGAAGAGGAGGCTATTTGCTTAACGTGGGCTCGTAATTATTTGTTGGAGATAGGGTTTCAATTGGAAGTATTAGATATATCCTTGTAAACCATATAAATGGATTCGTTTTGAAATGTAATCTTTGAGGTAAGAGGAACCCTCTCTTTAATTCTAATGCGGATTTTATGTAAACAGGGTTTGATTATTTATAAATGAGTGCTAGGATGGAAGAAATTATACTAATACGAAGGAACTCACATAGATCTTTCTCAGGAAATCAAGTGCTCAAGAAATATAAAATATACTAAGTATCACAGAGGCTCGCCTAAAAGCTAAACAAATAGGATCTAATCTAGCCAGGCTAAAAGATTAACCCATTAAGAGGACTCTTTAATGTACTTTGTACTAATACTAAATAAAGGAAGATAGAAAAACTCCTACGTTTATATATATATTAAGTCGTAGTCTCTGTTATAAATGAGTTTAGATCCTAAGAAGTTTAGACTCCCTACCGTACTGTAAACTTGGATAGATAAAAATTACAGACTAACGTGATACTTGTTGGTTCATAAATTCAAAAAGAACCTTTTTTAGTTTCCTGTTTAGATAGATGTATTTAACTAAATGAAGAACACATTCTACTAACGCGTCTTCTACCTTGGTTCCCCGTGGGCAAACACTGTTGAGGTATTATAAACTAGACAGAGAAGGTTTAACCCTTAGATATATTAAGAGTCTTGCCTTTAAAGAGCGCAAATTAAGGCTCCATAAATCAAATAGCAGGGTAACAAGATCCCCTTTTTACATTTAAAATTTATAGGAAACTCAGTCCCTCGGATGATAACTTCTCTAAGTAGAAGTACTTTCCATTCAGGAAAACTCATTGGTTGTAGGCATTTATTTGTATTGAGAGCTACCCAGCTACCTTTCCTAAAGGTATCTTCAGTGTCTTATGTTGTTTAGGAATCTCTTTCTATTAGTGCAGGAGTTTCTTGTATAAATGTCCGTTTTTATTTAGAGTATTTCACCTGGTATCCATGAGAAAAGTGAAGTCATTACAAGGACTTTTTTATGGTTTCTAAACTAAATGTATTTTGGACCAATTACCATTATATATGTGTATAGACCCCCTTCTTTTTAAAAATGTTCAACTTGTACTGAAAAATTGGAGATTTAGAAGAACCCATCTCTACTAATTTGTTGATTTACCCAACTCTCGGACGCGAAAATGACAACTTTTAACATATATTTATTAATCTGCTACTGATACCAAGTACAACTGACAAATAGAAAAACCCGCTTTTATTTATAATACCAAACTCCAAAGCCAAAAACCTAGAATTTTCCTGAGGCAAAAGTGTGTCTATTTAAGTAATTTTAAACGTAAGATTCATATAAAAATAAGAAGACTTCTTGTGAATGCTAACCTACTTATAAAGGATAAACCAAGCATATTTTAATGCAGGTTTTTAAGTGGTTTCTTTGACCGAGCAAAACTATATAGCAGTCCCCTATGACACACAGGTAACTTAATCTACATCTACTAAAAACTTGGAAAAGCTTCGATCTCTGCACTCTCTATAATAAGTAAGAATCCAGTAAGAGGTAAATATTCTTTTCTTAATAAGAGATTACTTATACAACTAAAATAACAAATATAATAGATAGAAATACTAGGACTAATAAGCTACAAAGGAATAACAAAGAATACCTATAAGAGTAGTACAGGTTATAAGACAGGTAGTACAAAGACTAAGACAAGGGCCATAAGAGAAATATAGCTCATAACAAAGAAAGGTAAGAAGATACAGAATAAAAAAAGTATGAAGTAGATGGTGGTCATAAGGTATGTACTTATCCTACCAATATCCTCCTTCTAATAAAGCCGTATCTATTTAAGAGCAGCAGGGAATATAAAAAGGGAGCCCTTTTAATCAAGAAATAAGTAAAACAAAAAGGAAGATTTCCAATTGTTCTGCTTATGTATTGACAACTAGGGATGAAAAGGAAAGGCTGCTTTATTCTCTTCTTCCAGCTCCGGATTTCTCCTCACTTTCATAAAATAAGGAATTCACGCAAGTTTGTTGGCTAGAGAATTTTTATGTCATATTGGTTAAATCTTTTGTAAGACGTGAGGGTTACTTTCATTTCTTTTTCTCTGTAGGGTTTCCAAAAAAAAGTAAGAACTTTCCCATTATGAGTTAGTTTTTAAATAAAACTCCAGAATTGTTTGAGTTTATCCTTATATTCTAGACAATTGTCTTCTTATATATAAGTAAAGAGATTAAGCCTGACATATGAACTATACTGTAGATTGAGTCTAATTACTATGGAAAGTATAAAGCAGTAATTTATAGTAGCACAAGTTAAAATCCTATAGTATATTATTAACAGGGTTAAGTGGCAAGTTCGGGCAAAACGCTTTGATTGAAATCACTTATATTATAGAATAATGAATCAAACTTACTAATATTCAAGTAGCAAATAGAAAATACTGTTGACTTGTTTACCACCTTTCCATTAGGGAATTCAGAGTACTCAAGGACTTATGGCAAAAAGCTTTTTACGTAAAACTTTCAATATTCCTAAAAGCATCAATCTTGTATATAAAGTATTATGTCGTCTCGGTTCGAACCCTTGCTTGCTGATCAAACTAACCAGTGCTTTACCATGTAGAGCTATGTATAATTAGCAGTATCTTTAAGAAGGATAGTTCCCTATTAGTTTATTTGAATTGTATTCGCTATAGCTGGACTTATTCTAGGGGTTAAAAACATATTTTATAGTTTTAGTCTTTAACTTATTGGGTAGAAATGTGTCCTATATTGACTATTTATCTAAGTAATTCTAACTTTCCTTTAACAAGATAGCCCTAACCGAGCAATTCTACCCTAGTAAGTTCATTCTATCCTTCTTGTCTGAGATAAGTGGGTTACGCCTAGGTAAGAGCAAAGCATTCCTGTTGTATTAGATTAGTTCTAGTTTGGGATTGAGTCTTATAGAAAAAGCAACAACCCGGGTATATAAATACACGCTAACGAGCAGTAAAACAGTATTTTCTATCTTAATCCTAAGTTTTTAAGAAAAGTAGGGTTTGTTGTTTCCTGTGTCCCTGTGTTTTACAAGGTTTCCAATTTCGGATAGTAAGTAAGATGTTAAGGAATTAAACAAATAAGGGAAGATAGCTAGATAGAGATTTATTTCTAGGCAGACTGCATTCCTGGATTTATGTACCGTAAGCGGAATTTTAATCCATTGAATTTTTATAGAAGACCTGGGCTCGCCAGGGAACAAACTCCTATTCTTAACTTTTTAAAAAACACTAACTCTTCATATTTTGTGTTGTGCTATGAGCTTTATGCGTATGTTATAGTACAACAAAATTTGTATCCAATAAATGCTATTTTTACTCTTACATCTAGTAAATTGTTATGAGCTAGTGGAGGCACTGCGATTAGGATTTTCGGCTAGCTATAAATCCGCGGTGGTGAACCTAACATTTTGAGATATTGATATGAATCAACCGCATAACCCCATATTTCGAGATAACTAATTAGCAATACCTTTTTGTTTTTATAATTAACATAGACGCGCTGTACCGTGCAACAGGAATCCACTCCACTAGAATTTCTTTCTCCGATCAAATGCGTAAGATAACTTTTATTAGTGATGTGCTTCAACCAATTTATACTAATACAAGCATGTGGCTTTTGCTTGCCTGAGTCGGGATAGCCTTTTGTGAGTCGAAGGTGTTGGTAAAACAAATAGGTAAAATCCTGGATAGAGACTCTGAAACCTATATCAGAATGCTAGAATTAGAGACCCATCCTGTATATTGTGAAATAGAAGAGCCTGTCCACATTGAAATATAGGAACTAATTCTTCATTACTATGAGCATATATCCCTAAATATGGGCGTTAGAGATTAACAAATCTGGGTTTAATGCAAAGTTATATTTTTATTATTGGGGTTATATTCATTAAGAAGATAGCAGAACTTGAACCTATGCTTGTCTACCATCAGATTGTCCGTCTGTTAACTCCATTAGAACCTTTAAAAAGACTCTTTAAAGAGCACGTTATACTCTTATTAAATTAAACAAGATCCATATAATCCTAGTGGTTATCCACTTTATTCCTTTATTTACCGAACTTAGTTCCTGCCTCTTTCATATATACAAGACTCAATCGAAAGCTACCTATTAAATTAGTAAGGCATATCATAGTATATATAACACATAACGCTTACTTAATTCGGGATCGGACAGAGAATCCTACTAAAGGGCAGCCCTTTCTATATGGAAAGCGGAATAAAGAGGTATAGACAATTAAGTCAAGCAGCGCTCTCTACACTACAGAATATCAGTGGAACTCTAAAAAGGCATCCGTTTTGGCAACTTAGAATTTTAATTCAGGATAATGGGAAGAAGATTAGGATTTATAAAAACTTCTCAATAAACTGACTTTTATGATTCTTTTACTAAGCATTACTGAAAAATACAATGTATTAGAGATACCCCTACTACTTTAAGTTTTATCTTTTGGGAAACTACAATAGCTAAAGTTTTTTAGTGGGCCTTTTATCTGAGAATTAGACTAGCAACTATATCGGACACTCTATACGTGCGAACTGAACTCTTTGTTCCAAGCGCTCTGAGTCTTAATTCCTCTTTTGCAGCTTACTGAAACCTTTACAAATTTTGATATATGAATCCGTTTTACAAGATTTCGGAATTCGTCATTAATAGCTAATCACCCAAGTCCTTAGAAAGTCTTTTTAATTTAATAAGTAATCTGTAGAGTTTTTTACTTCTCTTATACCATCCGCTGCTATAGTTCGATCGCAAGCTTATATAATTGTATTTCAAGGGTTAAATTGTAATTAAGGGCGCTCCGGCTTACAATTTTATGCAGAATGCTAGTTTTTCTAAGTGTACTTTCAAAACAAAATGAGTCTAATTTTTACAACCTTGATATATTCTGGTTTAAAAGGCTTCAGAGGAAGCAGTATAAAAACTCCAGATTATTTCGTATACACGAATATCTTACACGGTTAAGGGGAACCCTCTAGAGTTGTATGTGCGTTAAAAAGAGCTCTAGCAGTAAAAACCGCGCCCAGTCCTCTACTAATTCTCAATAATCCCTTAGTGAAAGAATGCATTGCAGCTGTTAGCTTGCTATTTATAGGCATTTTTCATAATAAATTATTCTATAGACTATACAATTACTGCATAATGAATAAATAATCTATGCTTGTAAGACCCCTTATAAATTGTTAGTAAACAAAAAGTAAATTACATTTATTTAGCTATTATCTTAGAATGTAAAATTTCTTGAATATAGGCCATATCCTAAAGATTGTATTAAGAGCTTTTTGTTGTATTTGATAAAACTGCTTTGTTACTAAGCTCGCTGCGTAACCTTCCTTTACTTCTTATTACTAGGCAGGGCAGCTCCTATACTATCTAACTTTATTTTATTCTTCAAACAAGTCTTTATGACCTCTTTGAAACCCCGAAACTTATTTTCAATTAAGTAGACCCGGATCCTGCATAAAGCATAAGTTGGAGTAAGAATAGAGCTCAACTTTAATCTGAAAAGGTCCTCTAACAAGTAGCTTCTGGGGCAGGGTGGTCTCTAAGACTAATGAATAAGTAATTACTTTATAATAAGCAGAAATGTACAACTCTTTTCTTCAAAACTTCAACAAGGTCGTTAAACAAGCAGTGTTTTGGAGTTATATTATAGGGGTATCTAAGCATTTCGCTAAAATGGTATGAACTTTATCTTTATGCCCTGCCCCGAGAAATCACCCTTTTTAAAGTTAAAACGGGAGAGTAGCTCAGCCTTTATAGATCCGTTTGAAGGCTTTTATTAGTAAAAAATTATAAGTCATCCATTTGGAGTATCCCGTCGGTTAGATTTTCTTATTAAAACAATAGAAAAAGAGTGTTAGTTAGAATAGCAAGTAATAACTCTGCGTATTGCTTTAAATTTCAAGTGATAACTTAAGAAGTTAGCATACGGCGCGTTTCTTCGAAAAAGAAACTGGAATCCTTTGTGTACTATAATAACTTATATGATAGAAATCTCAGTCAAGTAAAGTGAAAAGGCTGAAAGAGCTCGGCTGATTAGAGCGACAAGACTGAAACTCCCGGGTATAGGTTCAAAGCGAGTCTTGAAGACCCGGTGGATCTGATTTTACTTTGTATAGCGATACTTTAGAGTGGGCGTAGTCAAATCTAAGTTCTTCTTTTTGGATAGCATTTATACCTAAATCCGCAGTAGTAATCATTTATGGTTAGAAACCACAATGACCTAGGGTCACTCCCGTCCTGCTTTTTATCTCCTTGCGTTTTTGGCCTTGCCTCTTTTTTTTTTACTAGGTCAAGGAATTCGCTTTTACTTAAATTACTTAACGGATATACGGAATTTTTTATCAAATCTGGATCCTTTTTATACTTCAGCGTCCATATGGAGCAACCACTAAACAAGAATATTTACTGTAGATATGTGAAGTGTAATCTTCATATTCTTGCTATGTGTATGTTGGCTTACAGGGGAGAATTAGTAGACATGGCTTTTTCTTCAAATACAATACCCGGTGCGGGATGAAATAGGTTATAGTAAGAAATTTCTTGTCTATTTTAATATTGTTTTCCTTATACCTTAACTTCAATAGTATTCTCTTAGTGTTCTGAAGCTTCCTAAGAGGGATTTATACATTTACATTTAGGAGATTCCTAGGTATTCGTACAGAGCTTCTTTTTATAATTACCTTGTATACATTTAAAAGTAAAGACTTTCAAAACGAACAATTCCCCTGTGACCTTGCTTACTTTAATTAGATTAGAAAGAGAGGAAAACAACCTATACTCTTCTTTAGCTTTAGAGTTCTCTACTACCTTTTATCAGAAACCCCTACCCTTTTTTGTGTGTCGGGTATTTGTATTTGTATCTCATTCTGTATCGTAGCTTCTTTTTGTAGCTAGACTCTTCTAACCCTTAAACTTTACTTTTATCCGAAACGGGAAACATCTCGAAACACGGTAACAAGCAAATCCTTAACTGGATTAGGAAAATAAGAAAAAAGCTTCTCCTTTAGTCAATATCTTTAGCACCCTTAGTAATATAGTTTTCACAAAATGCTAAAAAGAAATTCAGATTCAGTAGTAAAAGGGCCCTAGTTAGGACCCTTTTATCGACAGTTTGGCTACGTTTCCTGGGTAGCTCTTGGCTAACACTTTATATATGTTTTATAAATTGATATTCGGGATTAATTACAGCATAAAACTTCTTTAAAGGGCTCCATTATAAGACTTTCACCTTGTTAAAATGGCTCATTATGCATTTCTATTGTCAATCAAAACCTCGCGGAAAAACTACATGTTACAAGAGCCTCCTCAGTCCCAGCGGTATTAACTCTAGCTCTCTTACCTATTTTTACTTCAGTCTCAAGGATCCCCTTTAGTCTTAGAGATTCCCGAGGTTCCTTAAGCGTTTCTTGTATTTGAGCCTTAACCCGCTTGTTAAAACGTATAAAACAAAAGCCTTACCGGTCCTACAACTCTTGTTATGTATCGTATAAAGAATTAACTAAAGAGTTCTTATCCTTTGTAAATCTTTCGGAATTGGGTCCATACCTATTCCATTTTAAGTAAAGGCAATCTACAGAAACTTCTACTCCTAGCAGGTAGCACAAAGAGTACCCAGCATCCTGAAACTCTACTTTTCACAAACTAAAAAAGCATAATCGGGGGTTCCGGATAAGCTTCTGTTAGAACCAAGAGTGCTTTTTACAAGGAGCCCCGTACTTGAAAATGTATTGTGAATATATGTTTCTATTACTAGGGCTAGATCCCCCGGACATGCCTTTCTTTTTATAAGGATATAATTTAACTAATCTCTTATGAGAGTAATTCGTATCCACCTTGAAAATTCTGATACAACTGTTTGCTTAGAAGCTCAACTAGTATAATAAAATTGCTCGTAATTACGAGTTTGCCAAAGTAAGGGTGCGCGAACTTACTATATTAATAGAGAAAATAATAATGTAGTTCTCAAATTCTTAGAGTAAAAAGAATAGGGACGTACGAGCTCATAATTTACTGATTTGCTAAGCTTTCTCTGTAATACTCTACCTGAAAGTCTAATTTAGTAATAAAAAAATAGCAAGGTTTCCAAAGCTAGCTCTTTAAAAACCTTTATTAATAGATGTTCCTAAGAACTACTTAAATTATTAACCGGAACTGTTTTCAAGCTACACATGGGTAAAATCTCAAATTAAGAAGTTCACTAACACTAAAGGGTAGGTTCTTGTAGGTAATGATTTAAGAGAGCACTTGTAATATATTACAAAAAACCTCTAGAGACACCTTGGTGAATAAAGATATAATATGCGTGATTATTTAATAATTTCTTTCCCCCAATTTAGGACCCCTTTTATAGATAAATAAGTAATATTTAGATTCCTTACTAAAATAGAGGGTTTTCTAATAGGGGCACCTTATAGGCTCGCGAAGTTTCCTTGTATATTTCTTTAATTAGAAGCTAAAACGTTTTTTAATCTCACGAACGCAGGTTCCAAATCCCTAGATTGGATTAGCGCCTCATAAACAGAAGAATATGGGTGATGGATACCAACCCGACCCTGCTTATAGGGAGTACCACTCTAATTTTTAGGAGTTCCATATAATAAGAAATCTGGCTTTACTTGGGTAGTAAACCCCATAATAAAGTTTATAAAACCTCTTGTATACCTCTGTTCTCAAGAGCTCGAATGATAGCTTACTTTTGCTTGACTAAAAAGTCTTTTATTTTGTCAATTACTCCTGGGATTGGGGGAGCCTCTGTACAACCCAAGGCTTAGGGTAGAGCCTTACTTGGTTTTGAATGAAAAGGACTTGCGGATATTCTTTGAACTAAAAGTCGGTTAATTTCGGTATGTTTAGGGTTCTCAAACAAGTTATAATTCAAATTTGTAAAACTTCCCTTTGTGATATTAAATAGGAAACTTTTTAGTATAACCGGAGACTCGGATCTACAAAAAAAAGGGTATGTCCTTTAGCGATTCTATTATCTTTATATACTATACAACAGCTCTTATCAGTTCATTAGCTTTTTGTTTTATTAATTGTAAAAACTCACTGTCTGTTATAGATACATGTAAAGTAATTGCCCAAGCATTACTTTTTAATTACAAAAAAAGAGACCCATTAGACAAATTCGAGTAAAAACCTTTATCAAAGGAGTTCACATATCCTGATTGAGTTATACAATTCCGTATTTTGGTAGAACACATACCTAATTATCTAAATACCAAGGTTCGAGTGAAAGATTAATTCGCAATACCTAACCTGTACCCTAGAACAAGAGTCCCCTTGGATAAACGAGTGCTTTTGTAAGAGCTGCCTTATGGGCTCGCTGTTCCGAACGAAAACTGCATTCATTAGTTTAAGGAGCTAGGAGTCTCTTTATGCAATATCTGGTCACTGTATTGACTTTAGTGCATACATTATCTTATAATAGCTAGGAATATATTCCTTCTGGGGAGTTTTCAAAGAATTCACTTCTCTGCAATGACAAACTTATTGCATCGAGTTAGGTATAAAAAATTATCGAAATCTTACATTGTATGAAATCCATTTTAGCAGCCAGCTAAAAATCCTAATATGTTCGTTCAGATATGTGTATATAAAACAACCCCTTACCTTAGATCCTAAAAAAGGGGGCACTAATCCTAGAAAAGTCCATATCTAGCTCTCGAGCCTTTACTATCTGACTGAGTCACCTATTATACGTACCCGATTGTGAGATAATATAGGAAAATGGAGACAAATGCTCCAGCACGTTTTCATGAAAAGGGTCAGTCATGAGTCACTTGTATTTTCAAAAAATGAATAACGTTGGTTAAAATCCAGACATTTACAAGTCTTTTCTTAGTCATTTCAGAATACTTTTTTAGACAGATAAGAAGTTAAAAGGAACTCCTCTTTAAGATTCAGCATAGTATATTTCATTATATTTGGGGACCTACTTACTAAAATTTATTATAGTATAGAACTACAGGGGTTCGGCAGGATATAATTTACCAGCAGCTTGCTACGCTAGATTTAAATATAACCTTGAAAAGGTACTTTTTCTAATATAAAAATTTAGTACTAATAGTAACAGATAATCTTGAAATTAAAGACTATCCCCCCGATTTAAAGCTAGAAAGGATCCTCTTTTACTATATATTCCAGGTTTCGGGACTTCCTACGCAGAGTTTTAAGGGCGGGCTAATCTCTTAACAGATGGACTCTTTTTAAAATTTAATATGCCTTCAAAACATAGCAAGATTCTTGGTTTAGGTATTCCGGTAAATGACGAGCGATTCATAAAGACTCAGTAGATTCCAACTTACGACTTTGGAGGGTACTTGATGGCGTGTCAATCTATTTTTAATTTTGTAGATCGGGAAGTTTTTGATATACAAGAGGTTTTGAACCTAAGGCTTTTGCTTCTTCTAAGACTTGTGCTTTAATGAAACTAGACTACAACTCAAGGATATTTGGATTTTGGAGTTAATTTAAGAAAAGTGAGAATATCTATCTATGTAAGTGATTTGGGGAAGCAGCAACTAAATAAGACTCATATATGAAAGGAGCTAGTATGACTGGTAATAACCTCTCTTACTACGAGTTCAAAGCCTCTTTTTTCTAGGAGAGTTTAGTAAATAAAAGGAGAAGATTTCCATTGTTAGTTAGTAAAAGCGAGAATCATTATTGGAGTTTTTACAGACAAATAAGCAGTGAGTAATCCGAATACACGAGAATATGCTCTCTGAACAGTTGACAAACGTAGGCAACTGAATTGGCGAGTCCCTTTTCAAGAGACAACACAGCACTAAATTACAAAAATAAAATCGAGTTTACTACCCTAGATTTCAGGATCTACCTAAGTTCTCTATTTTAAATATTATCCTTTTTGGATCTGGATTCCCCATCTGGTTGACGGTAGCTTTACTTCTTTGTTTTTTATATGTGTAGTTCTGTTGCTTTGTTATCTTTCCTTATTGTAGTGTAGTGGACTTGAACCATGAACCCATCCTGGCCTAGTCTTTTGCTTTAACCAACTAGGCTGTTGGAGCCTCTTTTTCACACAGGCTTCCATCTTATAGGTTTTTAAAATTAGCAAGATCCAAGAATACTGTACTAGCAGTAGCAGCAAAAAGGGGTTCTTAGTGTAAACTAGAGGGCTTTTGTAATAGAGTTAATTAGTATTCAGTTTTCTAGAGGAGGTAACAACTAATTAAGAAATTAGGGGTATGCTTGATCTAACTATAACTTAGAGATAAAGTTCTTCCACAGGGTGATCTGAGAAAAAGTGGGGACCCTTTTCTTTCTGAGGGTCTACGACAGGTGCTAAATCGTTTGCATAAAGAGTCCTAGTAAGATTGCGGAATATCCCCGGCGTCTCCTTTAACCCGGGCGGTTAATCCTAGAAAAGCATTAAACAAGATACAAAGCTTTTTGGGTTGTAATTTTAGTAAAACTCCTTCTTTAAAAGTAGTGGGTAATTCGTTATCAGTATAGCTCTTCCTAGACCGGGCAGCACAGGTATACATGTTCAAAGAAGTGCCCTTAAAAAAAGGAAGATGCCGCTTGGACTTGGAAACTATTTGCTGTTAGAATAAATTTCAGGTTATTTTTTGTACAAATTTAAGGGTTCCAAAACCAAGTTAGGCAAGCTGCGCTACTGTGGAGATAAGGAGAACACGTATTAAAAATAACTTCTTATAGAAGTCTATGGTATATCTTTATTCATTGAAGTTAAATTCATTTAGTAAAATACAGGGTTACAGAAAGAAAGAGAGTTGTCCAGTTTTGTTTTGTGTGAATATCTGTCCCTAACAAGGATACGTTTTTAGTAGTTAGTACATCGATTTTAGGGTTTTAAAAATTTAAAAGATCTTTATACTAGGTTTAATTAACAATTTTTATTATCAAAGTTAGAGTCATAAGTCCGGAACTCCTACAGTGCCATGCAGAGGACAAAAAATTTATGGATGCCCTTTATAATGAAGAGTACAACCTCAGAAATTCTATTTAGTGGGTGACTTTGTCTGGCTGAGACTCAGAAAACCCTTTTTTTTTTCCTGGGTTGGCGAGTAATATAAGATAAGGCTGAATATACATAGCACCAAATTTAGTATATTTAGATATATTTGACTAAAACAAAGAAACGGGCGCCTCTATAACGAGTATCTATATGAGATTTTAGCTATAGAAGTTTCTGAGAAATTTGGGCTGTCGGTACACTATTTTAATATTATAGCGGATTTGTAATAGTAATCCCGGCTTGGATTATTTTAGTTTACTACCTACGAGTTTTGTATGACTTTAGAAATTACCTGTATCCAATATTAGTCGCTGTAAAGAATATGCCCGGCGAGCGAGATTACTCCTTTACCCTAGGAAAGTTTTAAGTTCTTAAATAAAATCCAGATAAGCGCCTGTAGTTGCCTAAGAATTGCCTGCTTTCAACCTTCTAGCAAAACTGGTAAGATTACTTTTACTTTGCAAAGTACATAGCAAATTCATTATGATTTTTTCTTTTGAAGCTCCCATTTATAGATTTTAAGAGCAGAAAGCGAGACTTTTTGTCCGAAACAAGGCTACGAGAAAAGGCATAGCTCCTGCCGAGAGGTAAACTTAAGTTAGATAGTACTCTAGTAAAAGTAAGCTAAAATCAACAAATAGGAGCTCTTCATTGATAAAGGCTTAGTACCAATTATTTCAGACAGAGTCTGTTTCTTGTGGAGATTCTCTTTACTTATTTAACTTTTAATTACAAAAACTGGAGAAGCTCAAGGTTTACAAAGGGATTTCCCTTTATTAAGGAACGAAAAAAAAAAAATAGTTAGGGAGTCTTGCTTTAGTCTGAGTACTCGGGGGTAATTTCAGTAAATATCAAAAGTTTTTTATAATATACCAAAAAGGATAACTACTTTTTTCTTAATCTACAGAGGTAAGCAGTAAGGTATAAAAGCTTATGGTTATATACATATATAGATATTATAGTCAGTTAGTAAAAGGAGTTAGATTGACCCTTATATCTGTAGGATTTCTTATGAATCTGAAGTTTGAAAAGCAGTAACACTGTTGTAATATGTTAAATTGCTTACTAAAGCTTAAGCGTAGCAGTAAAGCGACTCGAACCCGTACTTTCTTGTTATAAAATCCGAATTTATTCTACTATCGCTCAATTAGAGACTCCTTGTTAACACTCACGCGGATCAAAGCGCCTACGATTATGATATAATACTAGATATATTTTATAAAACGCATTATATTCAAGTAATTTTTATTTCTAACTTATACTTTTTACCAGGTACCCCTCAAACCAAAAGAATTTCCCGAATGTGAAGCCTACACCCGTTTGTTAAAAACTTACTTTATCTTTAGCTTATTGTTCGGGTACTCATGAAAAGAGGCGCATCTGCACACACCTAGCGAGCTCTATTTCTGAAGTCAGTGGATTCCTTTTAAGAAATAGATTGGCACATTCTTAATTGAAGAATCTTAAGTAATCAAATCCTTTTTACACTTTTTTTTTTTCAAAAATGGATATAGAGTTATAGTTAAAGCTACATGATTTACCAACTAAAAGAAAATACTACTTCTTTATCAAGGGCTTATAGGGGGCATATAACTCGGGTGGTAGAACATGGGACCTTTAATCTACTAGTCAAGGGTTCGAAACGTCTTAAACCCAAAGGGATTCACTTGAAATTTATATACTAGCGTCTCAGAAGCAGAATGAATAGGAACAACTACTTAAAATAACCCCACTCTGTGCTTCCTATTGTGAAAGACTTATGCTTAATAACGTATTAATAACCCAGAAGCCAGGTTCTTCCTAGTGGAGATTCCTCCTCTATACCAAAAATGCTAATATCCAGGAAAATTCACGGAGCAAGCAAATTTCAAGAATCAGAGATAAGTTTAACTAAGATATAGGCCTTTAATCTATACTGAAAAGTGGCAGCATTGTATTCTTTTCTTAATACAAGGGCGGGGCAGAGTCTTCTTAAGAGGTTTAACTATAGTGAAACAAACAGAGATCTCGTCCGGTAAACTTTACTATATTTTACATTTCTAATAGAGATTTTAAATATCTAATTAAGAAAGAAATTTCAATTATTCATAGATACACTCAGGATACCTTCAAACCCCTATTGCCACGAATATAGGTATTTTGTATTGGTCCCTAGATTTCATAATAAAGCTCGAAAAGAAACTTATGAATATCTGCAGAGGTTTGGCCAGGTATACCTATTTAAAAAGGAGGGGTATGAAGAAGCTTTAGAATGGATCCTTCCAGGATTGGGTCTAAATTTCCGAGCTAAATCTTAGTCTTTTTCTGGAGAGTTCTTTAAAGGATAAGTCGGTATACTTATAACTATGTATTACAAACCTATTAAGTAACTATATAGAATAAGTACAATAGCTACAATAAGACAATAACTCTCAGCTACAAGAAAAAGACTCCCCTAGTAAGGGTCCGTCTAATAAAGTGGGTTATAGGTATTGTGCATAAGAAACGGGGTATTATGCGGAAGAGTCTGAAAGTAAGTCAACAAGCGAGTTTTATGGAATAAGACGGAAGTCTAAATAATGAAAACTAATGTAATCCAGTTTCAATGATGGATCTCCTACACATGGAACCCCTTTTTTTCTATTGAATAAAAGTGTGATAGAGCATCTATAAATACGTTGGGATGTCGTAGGTTCAAGTCCTTTTATATCTTTTCTTAGGTTCTGCTAAGTAGGTAAATCATTCTTGAACTTTTTTTCTTAATATATGAAATAATTACATACACTACGTAGTAATAAGGGGGCTCAAAGTGTCTCAAATGGCGCAAATATGTTCTTTAATAGTATTTTACAACTAACCCTGTTGGCTTATTTGACTATTACATCATGGTATCTACTAGATTATATTAAATGAATTCGAACGCTATATAAGATCGGTTAAGTCCGAATGCTGTATAGATAAGATACCTATATATTCTTAAAGAAAAAAAAAAAAAAGAGTTCAATTCTTTACTTTTTTCAGTATTAAGAGTTTAGTTGTCATCATTCTTTCCGAGATGAGAAGTTCTAGCTATCAAAATTCTCTTAGTTCTAATTCAGCTCTATAAATCTTAATAAATAATAGGATGGTGCTTAATTCCTATAAAGGAGGAGGGGCCCTTTTTGCTAATATATTTGAAGCAGTTAGTGTGAAGTAAGCATGGTTGGAAAGACTAGATTCACTGAAGGCTATAAAGTTTAAAGTGTCTCTTAGTGTAAGGGTTTTTGCAAATTGAGTTCTACTAGTTACTTTACCCAATTAAGAGTCTCTCGTAGTAAAACACAAAGCTATACAGTCAAATCTCTGTAATACGAATTCCTTTTGTCGGCTAGGTTTTGCGGAAAGTAATGTGGTGGACAAATCAAAAGAGGAACTCCCTTGTTTTGAGTCCTTATTATTTTTATGAATTTTGAAATAGAAAAACTTAACAGGTAAATTCGGGGAAATACGGATAGCTTATTTGGAGAATCCTAATAAATAAGTCCCAGGTTTTAGTAAACAAAAGTTTGTAGAATTTGAGTCTTTATTTTGTGTCTTGCATAAAAGGTACTGGAGTTGCCCAGAAATTTGAAGCTTTAGCAGGAAAGTGAGATACCCTTATTTAGTATTTCTGGCTTTGATTGCTTATGGTGTAAGAAGTTTTATCACTATCTTAATTATTCTTCGTTTTTAGGCTTACTCCTTTTCATTTTACAATAAGGAGCTTTTGAAGATATAGGGGTTCTGCTAGGGTACTAAATACTTAAGGACAGGGGGTAAAGTTGCTGGGGTGTCATTTGTAAACAAACTAAGTTTTGACATCTTAATAACGTGCAGTCGTAGGTTAGGAATTGCTTGTATAAAATTAGAAAATGCGGAATGCTCGAGGCCGGTCTTTGTTTAGTTAAATTAGGTTATACGCTTAGGAACTGTACTAAATACGGGAACTCCGAGAAACAGGACTTTTTGATTCAAAATCTATGGACGGAACCCAGTATTTTATAACACTGGCGGATGCTTTGAACCAACAGTCTTTTTTATTGCTAAGAGAACTTAATTATGTTGCAAACGAAGGCATCCTCCTCTATAGTTGACTTATCTCAGTTAAACGACAGAAGAGAATCTATGAGGATATATCTTCTAAGGTTTGATCCTATCTAGTTATAAAAACTAATATCTAATCTATTATGACTCGATCACTAAATTTTAGTAACCCGGCTAGCTAGAAACAAATCTAGAACCTACTCTTACTAATGGTATAGTTAGCCCCAGAACTAAGGCTCTTTACCAGATAAAGCAAGCTTTTTTAAACTTTCCTCTCGGGTTTACGCAGACTTAACTTAAAAGTTTAGACAAATTTCGTGGTTTATAAATTACAAAATAGATAACTTATTAGGAATGAATGTTCCAGGTAGGCTATAAATTCGGAATCTCTCAAGTATCTATGATAGCCCATTCATATTTAGGAATTGAAGGGAACATTAAAGTACTTTGAAAGGTATACAATAAGATACGAATCTATTTCTATTTAAGCAGCATTAAGCTCAAGCAAGAGGGCTTTCTTACAAATACAAATAGGAGTGAGTAAAACCTAGGTAAGCTTGAAATATCTAGATTTATGGAGAAAGGGGGTCACCAGTATAAGTTTGTAGTAGGGTAAGGTTCACAATTACTAAATGCTAGTCAGGAATATAAAATTCGTAAAATAATAGCAGGAAGTGCCCTGGACTCTTTAAGTTCTCAAAACTTTTAGTACTCTTTGTTACTTTCTAGGGCAATAAGGACTTAAAAGCTTTCCTTTTTATTCCGGAGGGATTCCCCTTTTTATTCGATTTAAACTTTGAGCCTGCTAAGTAAAAACCCATTGATCGAGAAAAAGAAGAAATAAAGATTCTACTTGCTACAGTCCAAAAAACAGAACTACTCACTTTCTAATAGAGTAGAGGGTCTAAATCTATTTGTATATAAGTGATTAAAAATGTAATAAATAATCTACTACGAATCCTTTTTAAATATCTATAACTTTTCCGGACTCCTATCCAAATTAAACTAATTCAAAAGAAAAAACTTTGTATTCCCTTGCATTTCCTGATAGGTTCCCTTTTTGATTCTTTGCAAAACACCCTAGAAGACTAAAAAAAAAGCATAGCGTTACTTTTGAGAAAGGGTTTTCTAAACAACTGTTACAAATAGAAAGAAACCTCTGTCGAAAATCCTAGGATTAAGATAGTACCTAGTTCTTTTTCTTGCTGGACTAAACCTAAGGGAGTTTATCCTTTTTGAGAAGTACCTAATTTATTGTATCTTTAGTCTTCGATATGCCCATTCTAATGTAAATATAGTTGTTACTGGAGAATTACCGTGATGTTGAGACTTGGTACTATGTCTACAAAGAAAAAGAGATGTCCATTAAGGTACCAAAAGAGGCTCCTACTTTCGTAACACCAAATTATGCTCTGTATGGTTGTAAAACTTCATTCAACTGAATTCTTTTGCAGACGGCATACTGAGTAATTAATTAGATTACTTACTGTTTTCTCAACTTTTCCCACTAAAACCCTTGTAAAGGATAGTCCAAAAAATTATGAGATTTGTCACCTACTATTTTTATAAACTGTTACTAGTAAGAGGACTCAAACTCACTTATTCGTACTTCTTTTGATGGCACTTTACCCACGTGACAGGTAATCAGTGGCTCAGTTGCCCCTAACAGTTGAGTGTTTTTCTTCCTTACGAAAAAGTTCTCTTTATTAAAATATTAGTAATGTAATATAGTATAATAGATTGGTATTAGAGTTCTTATAGTGTTAGTGTATTAGTATTATATGTATTAGTAATTGTTATAGTGTTATAGTTTATCTGGAATCATTACTCTCTATTAGAAAGCGTAACAGAAGTCTCTTATATAGAAAGCATATTAGCAATCTTGTAAAAGTATAGAACCTACCCTATATGAATATGAATGGTAACAAGAATATAGAATGACTTTTTTTAAGTAAAGTGGATTAATTGAAATGGAATGTCGTTGGTTACAGTCCCGTCATTTTAGTAAGATGAGTTTAGAGTTTACTAGTATCCAGAATCAATAGTAACAAAGAATTGAGAGCACAAAAATGAGAAAAGAATAGCTTAGATAATAAACTTTGAATCTGACCCTCCATTTTCTATACATTCTCTCTGGTATTTAGTAGATGTCTTCGAGAGTACATTAACTTATGACAAAGAAAAGTACATCAACCCTGAATTTAGGTAGTGAATGCAGGTTCAAATCACAACAATCGCATATAGTCTTTACTTGTGAATAGTGTAATCTCTTTCTTGTAGAGTCTAAGCTACCTAATCTTTCCCCAGATTTTAGAAGTTATAGCGCCCGTCATTTAGATCAGAATTCGTTGGTTCAAATCGGCTTACTCTTAGTTCTTACTTGCTCTACTTTTTCTTATTGTATTTGAAATTGCAATTTCCTATTAATTAACTCCTTTTCTTATAAGTCTTAAGTCCATTGTATAAAATATTTAAGTAAAATATCAAGCTTAGAAATGGCTTCACCTTTCTCTGTTGTCCTATAGGAACTGGTAACTCCTAGAAGGAGACTCCGCATACAAATCTTGTTTCTAGTGCGTATCGATTCCCGAAACGAAGGCTTAATGACTGGCTACCATTTCCTTTTGTGGTGTGTTTTGTTGATAGGCATGAGCGTTTTAGTTTCTCATTAGTGCTTTGCTGGATCAGAATAGAGTATAGTGTTACTTAGATTAGAGTCCTCTTGTATTAGGATTGTTTTTGGAAGTTCCGTTGGAGTTGAGGCTTCCCCTCCCTTTCCTTTTTTCGATTCATCTTCTCCTCGTAAGTAGTTTAGTTTTCATGTAACGACCTTATTCTGGTTTGAGTCGTAGGAGACTTTCTTTGATCATCTTTCTCAGTCTTCCCTTTTTAGTAAGTGCTTTCTAGTGGAATCCTTCTTATCTTATTCTTTATAAAAAGCTGTCTAGAGGTTAAAAGAGGTCCCTGAATCTACAAGAAAAGAAAGTAGGTTTAAGGTTTTTTTGACTCCCTCATGTAGGGGATCCTAAATTTTTTAATCAGATATTTATCTTTTTAAGTGTCCTTTTTTTCAAGTCCTCTTAGGCTCCGAGAAGATCTTTGTTTTAGAGCCTTGTATTTAGGAAGTTGTAGCTCATAAGACTTTAAAGAAGGGTGTAGCAAGTATGAAGATTACTAAGAAGATGGCTATCAAGGTACAGATAGGGAGTAAAGCTCTAGGACAGTAAGAGGGTAATAAGAGTAACAAACAAAGTATGAAGCAGCTGGGTATAATTTGATAGTTAAAAAGCTTTTATGAGTTATTCTAAGCACATTTTTGCTTTAGTTACATATTTTTAACTCTACTTCAATACCAAGGCTCGATACTAGGTTTATGGGTAAAAGAGCCTCTCCTATGAATTATATTAGATACTCTATAAATAAATGCCTATTCCAGATTATATGAAATGCGGTAACCTCAGAAAGGTTTTACCCTGCCTTATTCCAAAGAAATTAGATGTTTTGCTAGTCCTAAAGAGCATAAGAATTATATAAAATGACTGGGCTAGGCTCAAGTTAAGGGAATCCCTCCGGAATCAAAAGGAATTTAAACTGATCCAGGCAATTGTAAGGAAAGGGTTGACTATTTACTAATAGGAAAACTTATAAGACAGGGATGGGTATTAAGAAGGGCATAGCCCCTATAAAGTATAGGTTATAAAAGAGGCAGCTGCCGGTATGAAATGAAGACTAGGAACTATTAAGGCAGATAGAGCTCATAAAAGGAGTCATCTTGTAGCTACAGGTGAGTAGATGAAGAGCTAAATCAGGGATTTGTGTTACTTTGTTTACAGGGTTTTTCCTGAGGTACATAACTAATTAAGTGCCAGACCCCAAACGTAGTCATTTAATTCTCAGTTTTCTTGACAAGCATAGTTATGCTGGGGCAGGTAAGCAGCCGACAATCTGTGTGTGGTAAAGGGCGGGTGGTCCCATGTTATAAGCCAAAAGAAAAGGCATAAATTTGCAATAAAAACTTGAATCTCATCTTAAAATATTAAGGAGAAACCTCTGTAATAACTATATAATAAGGAAGGGGGGGTTTTCGCACAGAACTCTTTAATAATAGAAAAATAGGAGCAATGCCCTTCATAAGAGGCGCCTTACCGACCACTGGTAAATCCACTGCACTTCTATGGAGATATATCATAATAGCTTTCTAAGGAATTCCCATTTAATTTAGTTGTTTACAACTCCTATACTAGATGCTGACATTTCTAAATGTGTATCTGGCTTAACTCTCCCTACCCTAATAGCAGGTTATTTTTCCCGTTGATACATAAGTTTAAAAATTCTAAATAAAGTAAAAATTCTTAGGAATGCAGGACACTCATATTTGATATGTTTAACCCCCTCGAAGGACTTCCTTCTTTTCAAGTTTTCGATATAAGGAGGCTATTAATCATGCATTTTTTTACTTACTATACTAGTTATGTTATATTATGATGAGTTAAATTTACAGGTTTTTGTCTAGCATAGTGCTTATATATAAGTACATGAAAGCCTTAGGTCTCTCTCTTACACACAAACCAAAAGTCGGCTCGCGGGCTAAACTTCAGCTATTATACCGATAAAAGCTCCTTAGGAGAAACAATTGGACAATGACCAATCTCATCAGATTGAGATAAATACAATATTTGACCTAGTTTCATAAGGGGCCTCTCGTCTAATGTACTAAAAATCCACAGGTATATACTCTATATATACTATCTGATCGAAAACTTATATTCTTATAAGGGTAAGTATTAAGAAGATTCCTAAATATGAGACTTTATAGACTCCTTTATACGATAGAAGCTTTAGTTTAATATCTAATTTACAGAGTCAGTTAAAATTTATTTAGCAGTTGTGGGTGATATCTATTGACTCTAAAAAGAGTAAGATATTATTTATTAACTTAAAGATTGTCCTTTTCTTTAAATTCCCCGCGCTTGCTATGAGGTCTCCCCCAGCCGGGGTGCTCTTCCAAATTTTATAATCCCAGAATTCTCAGAGACTAATGATGAGATAGCATCCTACTTCTACCAATTACTACAAAGCAAAAACCTCTAGCCTGCTTGTTATCTAAATTTGAATTACTTTTAAAATACCCTTAATCTCAGTGAAAAAGCTTGTTACATAACTAAAAAACTATAGAATCTGGAATTCTTACTTACATAAAAACCCTCTATTTCAGAGTACCCATATCTAAATTTTGTTATACTTAAGACAACTTTAAACGGGTTACCTACTTTTCAAGGGGGTTATATATTTCTTCCGATTCAAAAATAAAGCTACATTTAAGGAAATAGAGTGCGTTTTCTAAAGGGGCTATACCCTTTCTTAAAGGAGCCCGGTTGCCTTTCTTGAGAACTAAGTAGTAAAAGTTTTCCGGGAGACAAAGGAGAGAACAAGGCAGGGCATAAGCTGATTTTAGCCAGCAACAGCCTACTATGTATGACTCAGTTTAATAGAACTTATAGCAGTTAGATATGTGTTTACTACTAAGGAAATAAATATATAAAAGAACTTACTATACTTCTTAATGCTTAGTAAAAGACTTTAAGAATAGCAAATGTAATTCTTAAATTAGCTTACCTGTGACAAAATCACATTCGAGCGCTTTTAGGGATATGAAGCTCGTGTACTAAATAGAAGTACTAAATTTTGTAAACAGGTTATTCTTATATAATATAGTATGATAAACTATAAAAGGGAGTTTCCTCTTCTATTGGGTTTAACACCCGGAGAATCACTATTTAGAACGCTGTTTTAAAGAACCAAGAAATTTCATATATAATGATGGACTCCCCGTTTTTTTACTATATTACATTATACTAAGAGTAAGCAACAACTCTTTTCTTTTATTTATGAGATTTTTCTTGACTATATAGTAATCAAAATTTTTTCCCTTGTGACGCCTAACTGTTTCGTAGATCTTAGAGTTTTTTACTTCTTATAGAAAGGGTTTACAGCGAATCCAAAGGAGTCCGGATGAAAGAAGAAAAAGCATTGTAGGTAATTGACAAAGATCTGAGTAGAGTATACATACTTTTTAAGTTCTAATATAAAAAATTCCAAGATCATTGTCCCTAATCCAAGTCAAAGGAAGTTATTGTTTGAGAATATGTAAATCCATAGAAAAAAAATAGATAAAGAAGTTGTTCTGAGGGAATCTCATACTTGTCTCTATACTTTATATGAGTTAAATTTGGACTAAACAAAAGAAAAATTAATAAGTATTTTGCACCCCTAAGTAAACAGACTTGTTAGGACCAAAAGGATTTTTATTATAATAGTTTCCAAAAACAAAAATTCCAGAAGAAGTCTTGCATTATCTACCAGTTAGTGGTATAATTTTCCTATTCAGGTGCGCAAAGTTCTTGTTTTCTTACACAATACACAACAAAAGCATTCCCTTATTACTAACACAAAAAACGACTCTCTTCATAATCTAAGATCGAAAAAAAAAGAAACTTTAGACTTATATATAATTCTCTATCTAATTAAGAAAGGCTTCTCTTACGTGCCTAAGCCTCAATGTGGAGAGGTGCAGCATACTTCAAAAGCTCGATACATTCACGTCTTTTACACAATTCGCTCGGTTTCCAACCCTCTTACTAGGATTTTTTCGCTACTTTATGTTTTTATGTTGTTTTATCATAGATTTAGAGTATGAAGTAGAACTTGATACCAAGAAATGAGATTCCTGCCAAGAATTGTGCTATCTTTACCTATCTCTTATTTAGTTTGGGTGAGTAAGGAAATATACATCTTATAACTACTATAATTGAGTGCGAATTTGCTCAATAAGAGTATAAAACAGGTAATAAGGTAATACCGAGTGACAACCCCAATTTCAACGAATAACCTCACTAAGCGCAAAGCACATATAGAAAAGATAGGGGGGCTCTCTTAACATTTTCGACCCCGGGTATCTTTTAAAGAAATACCCATGTGTTTAATATTTAGCTTAGAAGTCCCTTTTTAGGTAAGCCGCTTTTAGAAATATTTAGAAATATAAAGAGTTAATTTTTGTTTTTTTGAGTTCTCTATCCTATAATCCTAGAGAGTTGTTTTTAATGTGAGGGGACTCTCCTGTTTTGCTTCTTTTTAAAGAGTAAGATAAAAACTTATACGCAAAAGATTTTCTATTTTTATAACTGAAAAGTAGTTATTAGACATAGGGGACGAACTTAACTGTTTAAAATAAATGTAAATTTGTATTCTTGGAAGCGGCCTGCGCCTAGTGAGTATAAACTTCTTTCATGACAAGATTTACTATAATTTAGATGTTTGACTAGATACAAATACGGCAGGAAAGAAGAGAACGCGGCTAAGGGGGAGACTGAAGCACAAATCTATTCTATATAATTAAAAAACGTAATGGGCTTAACAAGATATCTCGTTTTCTTTGTCGTTATAGGAATCGGCACCTGTTTGAGCAGAACAAAGCCGTCTTTTGTTTAAATAAAAAAAGCAATTTAGTCTATAGGAGTACTGCCCTAAATGTGTGCAGGGTCCTCGCACGACTCTGTAAAAAAGGAATCCGCTTGGTACGGGGATATATACCACAGCCACTACTCTTATTAAATTAAAAGGTAGCTCTACTCCCTGGTTCATTCTTGAAAGAGAGAGCTTTCTTTTATTGAATGTACTCCTCTAGAATTTTAAGAATAGGTATTTACAATAAAATTTTATATTAAGATCCATATTTCATCTCTGTTTGTATCAATTAGGGGTGCTTTAGGTTTCCATTTCCAGATGTTTATCAAAAGGAGCAGCGACTTTTCTTTAGGTTGACTATCTGTATTTTAGGGTATAGCATAGTGTTTGACTCTTTTAAAAGTAGGATAAAATTCATATCAATTCTAGAAAGAGGATCCTTTTTTCTTAAGAAAACAAAACGCGCAGCTACTATGAAACTTATTTTATAAATGGAGGCTTTCGCCAACAAGAGAAATTCCTTTTCAAATGAAAGTTCAAAGCCACTTTTACTAACTACTACTAGATAGACTGAGGATAAGTGAAGCAACCCTTTTAATTTCTACAGAAAAGCTCTTATCCGTTTAACAATTACTAGCAAAATTCTATATATCTAACTAAAGAGGCCCTTTTTACTTAATTCTGTCCTTACCTTAGGTATATATAAGTGCACTTATACTAAGCTGCATATTATTTATATTATCTTTTATACAGAAATCTCTTACTTTATCAAAAAGAAGCCAAGCTTTGCCGAAGCAGTCAATATCTATACCTTAAAACAAGGACATTGTACTTAAACGAAATTCCTCAATCAATAATAGGGATCTAATTCAAAGAGTCCTTAAATTGTCTCTAACGGAACAGGAAATTTGGAATTTATTTACCCATGAAACTAAGCTTGCTAGTCAATGAAAAGCAGTCCAGTCACATATTTCATAAATCTGGATTCTAATTAATTACCTGCAGTCTAGTATATAGGAGTTCCTTGGCGCAAAGACCCCTTATTTTCACAAGGGTTCACATGAGCCCTTTCTCTTGGTATCGAGAAAAAGGTATCCTATCATTGCTTTATACAAGTTTTTTACGACATCTGTATGTATATTACAACAAATAAGCAGCTTATTACCAGTCTTGTGTCAATGCTTCTAATAATTCAAGGTTTTCTTCTCTCAAAAACTCCTAAGCACTTCACTACTCTTTTCTCGTGGGAAATAATTTAAAGCATAGAGTCTTAAATAGAACTAAACTAAAAAGTAAACCCTTAGACGAATTCTTTCGTAGGGTAACTGCACTCGAACCACTGACTTGTGTATCCTTAGTCCTTTGCTCTAACCAATTGAGCCTATACAGCCTAGGAAAGTTCTACTAACTCAATTCTCTTATATCAGTAGAAAGTGGATCTTATTGTAATCTTTATTTAAGTGATTCAATTTATCCTGGATACGGGATATAGAATTTAAAATACAGCCTATACTAGTAGGGACTTGTAGTACCTGTACAAGGAAATAGTAATAAAAAACATTCTTAACAGTTCAACTTGCATTTAATTCCTTCATGATTTCACTTTTTTACAACCCCTAAATCTTGAATGAAAACACCTCTGAACAGCAGCTTTACGAAAAAAAGAAAAGTCCGGTGTAGGCTTTAAACTTTTCGGTAATGATTATTTATCGAATTAGCCAGTCCCAAATTTTGGTATACAGACTCTGATAAAGGAGCCTAGCTAACTTTTGATTTTCTATTATGAAAAGATTAAACGCGAACGAAACTGTAGTAAAAATTTTATGTCGATTTACACGAAGGGTCTCGGAGGTAAAGCAAATCATCAGGAAATGCTAAAGTAGTCCGCCTAGAGCTCCACTATACTATAATAAACTCTCAAGCCTACTCTCTCTTTAACTTAATTAAAGTTCTTTACAGAAAGACTTTTATAAGCTAAGCACGTAACCTCTCAAAAAGAGAAAAATCACATAAGAAATACATATACAACTAACTAAGTAGAGAATTTGCCTTACCAAGAATATGATTATATACATCTCTTATGCTTCAAGTAGAGCTTTGTTTTCGCAGTAGTTGGTTGCTTAATATTTTCCAAAAAAGGACACATTACTTTAGTTTAGGAAGTCTACTCTACTGTTTATCTTCTATACTAAATAAGGCTTTTTTAGATCTCAGTTGCCCGTCGGGTATAAAGTCAGGATCTCCATCTAAGTGCTTTCGTGTCTTTAGTTTAAAGGTATACCGCAATTCTAGCTTTACACTAGTTTATCGGATTACTATCTTTTTGACTTCTTCTAGGGACTCTTAAAAACTAGGGGTGGATTTCAATCCTTATATTCCGCCCGTGTTTTAACGCAAAATACGAGGGTGTCTTGCCTAGAAAATAGTTGACAGCTGAATCTATTATAAAAGGTCTATAGAGATACTTGTGGTATACTTGTAATAAGATAAGGAGAGGTTTTTGGGGAAATTGCTTCTCAGCCTAAAGGACTCCACCGCCAGGTGAGCCGCACTTTATATTATTGTACAACTAAATTTATCTTTGTTCTTGGATGTAACCCTTTTGGGATAGTCGAAATTCACTTGGCAATACTAAGGACATGCATATGTAACTAAATTCAGGATTCAGGGGTTATATAAATGCCTACGCCGTTAATTCTTATTCTTTTTTGGTTGGAAAACCAAGACTATTACTAAGGTGTTTAGGCAAAAGTCTTACACGTATCTTGTTATTAAGGTCTCACTAGAGTCTTTACATTACAATAAGGAAGTCTTGTGTAATAACTCTACCAAAGGTTCTACTCAGGTTATACTACTAAATTAAAACGCTTAGAATTCTTTTAAAACTTTGTCCTTAATCCTATATAAGTTCTTATATAGTAAACAAAGGATAAATAAGGCAGTTAGGGTATATCTAGGTCATAGGTTCTTAAGAGGAGCTTTTATCCATCATATAAAATTCTCAATGAAAGCTTCTAATTGTACTCACTGAGATAATATAAGTTACTTGGTTTAGGATTTCAAAATTCTTTTAGCTAGACTGCTAAAAGGGTCCTTTTAGTGGAAATTTTATAATAATTTAATATACGCCTTGTACCAGACATTGTAATCGCAACTCCTTTTGTATGTCTGGATTCTTCTTTCTTAACTTCCACTAACCAATGCTATCGAGCAAAATGTCTTATACCCCCCATTTCCTAACATTTATCACGCAGTGTATTATTCACAGAGCACCAGTCAGCCATACCTATTTTTGCGAATCTTCTATTTAGATAGTATAACTACAGGATTTTTCTCGTAACTTAACAGAATATAGTTAAAGTATATTGCCCATTAGCGTAAGTCTATAGAAAGAGAAGGAGGGTTCCCCGGGGCCTAAAGTGGTACTGCTTTTTGTCGGTAGATCTCTACTGTGGTAGTCACGTAAGAGCAAGCTATTTATGCTACTTTTGGTACCCCCTTATACCCGCCCAGTATATTTATAAAGCTATGCATGGGCCTTGCCCGCAAAGAGAGTTTGTATTTAGACTAAAAAACGACTAATCAAAGGCTTTTTTTTACTTATACTTATTAGTTACTGATCTGAGGCCTTACATTCATTGTATATAAGACTCCCTTTTTATTGACAAAAGAAACCTGATTTATGGATCTCCTTTTTCTGAATGCAGTAAAAGAGGCAATCCTAAGTGTCTAGTAATACAGAAAAGGTTAGTCATTAAGTAATTTCGGGTTACAAAACACAATGCGAGTTCCTTTCTCTTTATACTAATCAGAAATTCCTCCTTATTACATTTTAACAGAATAGGTAGGCTACCGCTTTTTGCTTCTATATAAGTGAATTTATTACATAAATGTTTTTTTGAAGAGTGCTCTAACAAGGGAAAACTTTAGAATCAGTAGACTAAGGACAGTCAGAATAAGATTATTTAAGATATGAGGCATACCCCCAGCATTTTAAAGTCTATAATATGCCAAAAATAAGTATTGTTTTAATGGGCTTTGAATTTTTGGAAAAGGTTAGAAAACCCTTGTTTGGAGAGTACAAATTCATACAGGTGTTGAGGTCACTACCAAAGATAGAATGCTCAAGAAGAGTAGAGATTGAAACCAAAATTCTATATGATATGTTGTGACAAATTAGACTCTACAAGGATTTGCTCTTAAGTAAAGGTAAAGGCGGGGTTCCTATACAATAGGGTTCCATTAAGTCGCTGAACATTATTTGTAAGAAAAAAGAACCCATTCCTTATTACCGAGTTTAAATTCCTAAGCCGCCCTTGAAATCAGGAATAACATGAACCCTGGGAATGAAAGATAATGCATATCCAACTCAGTTTACTACTAGAAAGTATAGCCAAAAGTCTATTCCATCAGTATATGCTTTGCTTTTGATTGTTTTTGTGGTGTGGTTTGGAGTCCGAAAAAGACTAACAATAAGGAATGTTAGCCGAGAAGTATTCGTTAATTTCTGACTTTTAGGAAAGCGAGGAGTTTTTTCTTTAATTTATACTTGGGTAGTGAAGTAAAGGGGTACCCAATTCGATAGCTTATATAGTGTAATCTCGATTGGGATAAAGTAAAGAGCTGAACATGTATCAATAACGAGGGGTATCCATAAGGTAAGCCCTTATTCACCAAAAATTAGACAAAAAAAGAAACTTTGGGATCAGATATTAATTTGCCTCTATATCATAAATCTAATGCAAGAGAAGGAACTTGGTAAGTTGGCCTGAATGACCCAAGAGAAACCTCGCTGTATAAAAATATACATACACCGAAGCCATAAGCAATAAAAACTTAGTTAGAGTTGTACTCATTTCGAATACTGTTTTGCTTAAATGGAATACAGAAGACATCAAAAACTATTGACGTCTCTCTGCTCTGTTTACTTCATTTATTTTAGTCTAGATAGACCCCTCTTTGTATCGCCTAAATTTGCTAACCAAACCAATACTTACAAAACTCGGTATGGTTTCTTTTATACGAGGCTCTCTTGGAACCCTTGAGATGATAAGAAAAGTGAAGTTTTATAAACATATATATATTTAACGAAAGCGGCGTTAGTATAGGAAAGGCGGATGTATTGTAGTAATTTGCGGGTTCCAGGAAGTTAGGACTTGAACCGGGGTATGTGGTTCGTGGGGGAGTTTGATTAACCTATCGGGATGAAGTGGCAGTCATACTTAAAATTAAATACAAGTAGAACAATTTGCAGGGCTAGAATTAAAAAAGTGGGTTATATAGGTGATTCTGATTCTTTTATGTATGCTATGATAGCCGGAAAATTCCAAGTTCATATACAGCGGAATCTCTCATATTCCATTCCACCACTACCATAGATATAGATACAATTTAAAAGTCTTCCTTATTAGCTTATAAATCAAATAATGAACTAGATAAGAAGGTAAAAAGAGGTGTACCTGGTAATGATCAATAGCAAAAATTACTAGCTTACTCGCATTGGACAAGCCTACAAAGCATTTTAAAACTTAGAAAAAAAGGATAGATATATGCATAGAAAGAAAACTACTAACCAGCTCATCTACACACACAAATCCAGTTGTTAAATATCCCTTATTTGCGGCCTGGGGGTCCCTCTTTTCAACTTACTAATCGAGAACAGAACGTATTCTTCCAAAAGAAATGCGGAAATTCGTAGCATAGGTTTACCCCTTTTTCTTATTCTTAGAGCATATAGAATAGTTATTGTTCCCAACTGTAGCGAGAGGGAATTTTGAAATATAGTTTAAGGAATATACATACGTTATAGCACCCACCTTTGACTTACACTCATACCTTTCCTCTATATCTGCAGCTTCTTTGTAGCCTAACTCTGTGTATCTGTATACTTTTATCACCAAGCCGGCCTTATTGCAGCCTGTTTCCCTTTCACCTCTGAACCTTTTTCCTATTTACTACTACCGGTAGAGATGTAAGAGATACTACTCTTCCCGCTTTTTTCTTATTAACATTCATTCTAGAAGAAGCTCTTCATTAGATAATCCGGTGGTGGGTTAAGTACCCTTTTACTTGAGTTGTTTAATCCAGATTCTTTATTAGTAGGGTCAGTTTTTATGAGTTTTTCATTACAATTACTAGGTTTTTATTTCCTATATCAAGTTGGAGTGACTTTATAAGCTATTCAGGTTACTATACTGTAAAAAACTCGTAGTTGGGCTGTTGGATAGAAGGGTCCCTTGTTAAGCTCTGACTAGAGAGCGGGAGGTCTTATCCTTTTTACGGATTATTATTTCATTTTTATCCTATATACAAATAGATTTAGATTCAGGATATTCTTGTCATCCTTTCAAATGGTAGTTTAAAGTAAGAGTAACCTTACCGTAAAAAAACAATCTACTTTACCTCTTTAATGACCGGCCTCAACTCCTAAAGGCTGAGGCTTAACTAAATCTAAATCAACAAGCCTTGAATTTCACGAAAAGTTATTTTTTTAATAAGGGGGACTCTTGTTGTCATAATTAAGTGTTTTGTTTTGACCTTGAGAAGGGGCTTGATTTACCATAGAACCAAGAATTTATTAAACTCATATTTTAAAACCTCTTTATTTTAGTTAATAGAAAACATGAGATAAGTATAGGAACACTTGTTAGTCTTTTTTTGGCGCTCCTTTCCTTTTAGAAAGAGGATTCCTCGACTACTTAGTAGAATAAATTTCTAGGAAGCTTATGAAAAAAGAATTTTGTCGAGTATTTGGATTTGAACCTTGGTATTTCTGTTAAATTTACTTTGAAGCAATACAAAACGAATTTCCCAGGCAAGCAAGTAGGAGTCGGCGAATCTATTACTTGCAGTTCCTTTGAAACGTGAGACTCTCCTTAAGCGATTCTCTCTACTAAACAAAAAAGCAAAATACTAACTCTTGAATTTTAGGATTCTGGGATATAAAGATAAATAGCTTTAGCACAATACTCTATACTTTCAAGTAACAGGGATATTCTTTACATTATATATAAACCCGCGTGATTAAACTTTCTTATTACATAACTGGTGTTGCATCCGCTTACCCTTTTTTAGTCTTTCTATCTAAAAATAAGTAATCTTAATCTCTGTAATTGTGTTACCCTATAATGTTAAAGAAACCTTTATTCCAAACCCAAACAAGGAATCCCCGCTGGTTACCAGTATAGGGTATGGGAAAAAGAAAGATTGTAGAAGCTCGCTTTAAAGAAAAGCAGTATCGGGCTAGTATAGTAAAAAGAATATATGTATTTTATTCTAAGGAGAAGCGCCTTCTATAGAATTAGAAGAGCTCCCCCGTTGAAGGTGTTGATAAACCCAGTGAAGTTAGTTAGTCCCCTATTAAAATTCCGTAATTAAACCCTCATACCTAGCCTTGTATAGTAATGTGAGTTTTTATTTGCTTGATCCTTGACAGGAATTTTAAATAAGTAAGAGAGCTAAAGCCTTTATAAGTTAGTCCGCTCACTTAATCTTATCATCTTTCAAATACTAGATTTTGAATAGACTTTCAATTGAAAAAACTTCCTGTTTGATTAAAAAATTTAGATCTAGTTTTATTAAGACTTAAGAATCCCCGGACTAAACTAAAGGTACATTAACTGCTGTGTAACTAATGAAGAAGAATCTACTTAATAGAGTACTCGACCCTGAGAAGAAGCTTAATTTTGCGCAGGGTTTTTATAACAAAAAGGAGATTCTAAACTACCATAGCACTGGGATTTACCCCTTTAAGTGGAACTCCCGGCTTTTCAATTAATGCCATTTCCACGAGAGCAATTCCTAAAAGTCCTAAAAGTAATAGGGGTCTTAGGTAGGCCCTCTTGCATATCTAATTAGATAGGAATTTAAGGCAATAATCCTGCAAAGTATAGAGTTTAAAAAGAGGAACTCTTAAGTTTAACCCTGTTGACTAGATCTTAAAATATATTGCTTGCTAAGGAACTTACTTATACCAGAATTCCTCTACGCTAATCTAAGGGGTTAGATGTTCTAGATAAGGGATTTCTTATCGGGTATATCTTGTGCACGCTTAAATTTAAAGCCTAGTAAGATTTTATGAATTCTTGATTTAGATACAGGAATTTTATCTTAACTAGACAAGCTTGGATAGTAATGGGTACCCTTATTAAAAAACCGATCAAGCAAAAAAAAAAATAATTAAAAATTGGAAACAGTATGATATGTCTTTTAATATAAATCATAAGTAATCCACAGGAATTGAGCCCTTATTTAGTATTTTTATAGCTATAGCTTGCAAGATATTGGTTTTTTTCAGGAAATTGTCTTTATTTATAAGAATGGACACTATAGAGTAATAGAAATCTCTCTGAAATATAACCGGTTCTTTTGCTAACCTGGATAGGTAGTGGAAAGGGCGTCTCCCAAAAGAATGACCACGAACAAATGAGGACCCGTGGTTAGACACTTAGGAATAAAATATTATAATCTTACAATTGAGAGAGTTCTAAAATCATTTATATGAAATAAAATCATATAACGATCTTCAGCTCTTAAATCTCGGAAGGTTTATGAAGTTCTAGGGATCTTAAATCAGCACCTCTTGTAAAATTTGTAAGACGGGCTAGCTTATGTAAGGGCTCCTTATCGATCAGATTCTAGAAAGACTTCAAAGGAATTCTCTATTTCTAAACTTACGTATGGAATTTGGGACTCCTTCAAGAATACTTTATTTTGATCTACACCCCTTTTTTCTTAGGAGTAAAACTTTAACTTGATCTAGAACTACCTGCAGTACATTTTTTAGCATATTTATCAGAAGTTTTCGAGCATAAATTTCTTAAACTACTTATTCTCTTTTGTGTATTCTTGAGAGGGTCTTTTCTTACCCGCTAGCCTCAAATTATCTAGGTGTTTCAAGCCTGCTTATTAAAATTTACAAAATATAGAGGAGTTGGGTTAGGCAAGTACTACTAAGTAGGATACTGGGTACAGCATCAAAAGGGAGGAGTAAAGCCCTTTAATCCTTTGGAGAAAGCTCCGTTATTAGAATTCTTAACAGATAATAAGAAGTAAAAGGAGTACTCATAAGAAAGGTATAGCTGTAAAAGTCAAAGTCAGGAATATGAAAGCTACAAAGGTTAAGAAGAAGCAAGCGTGAGATAGAGAATAGTAAAGGTAGACAGAATAAGTAGTAGGTTAATAAGAGTAAGCTGCAGAGTCCAGGTATGAAGAAGAGTCTAAAACAGGGTATTGTTAAAAGTAAAGGCTGCTTTTGTGTTTCTGGGTTTCAGATAATAAAGTAAAGTTGGGGAATAAATGAAGCAGAATAAGTAGAAAATCAAGTTTTCCTTTTAAGTTTAGAGACCTTTTTTTATCGGAAACTATATAAATAACAAAACCTAAACCAACAGTCCCAAACAATACAAAACCAAATCGAGAGCCAGAACCCAATACCAAAAACACTCAAGGAAATTTAGAAGATCTAACATCCAACACCAAGAGTCAAGTCTGTGTATTTCTCTCCTATGTCAAGTCAATAGGTCTTGAACCATGTCCATGTTATTCCTTTTCATGTTGCTTGGGCTAGTAAGAAATCCTTGAAAATAGGGGATTCAGCCAAGCTTGGATTGGTTTTGGTAGTACTAATTCTTGCCTTCTCTTTCTTTACTAGTTAATAAGTTAAGTTCTAGAGAGAGCATCTTTCACATTCTCCTATGGTTTAACAAGAAGGGAAACCTAAGTCAAAATAAGTCAATTAGAAACTACAGCAATAAGAATAAAGGGACAGAAACCCATTTCTCTAGCGCTTTTCAGTTGAAGTCAAAGTACTAACTAAATAGTAGGAGTTCGTTAAACTAAAGAAACTGAGAATCCAGTGTTGCTAAAGAATTAGGATCCGTTTTCAGAAGGGGGTGTATGAATAAGAATAAGAGTCTGAAAAAGTATAGAGGATTGCTTTTGTAAGGCAATTGTCAAATGGAGGACTTTGACTTTGGGAATGAAATATGGATAATCCGGGAATGTAAGAGAATTGGTAAGAGGAGGAATGCCTTGTCTTAAAATGCAGTTTAAATCAGGGACTTATAGAGCAGAATTTTTGTACTTCTCTTTCTTGTCTTTGGTTGCTTTCTGTTTTCTCTCAGTAGCTATATTAGGAGTAACTTGCTACTAAAGAATATGTACTCCACGATAAACTTGCCTTCAGGTTCTGGTTATAGGTATCCAGGTACTGAGTAAATAGAGATAAACCAAGGGATAATTTCTTCTTGTTGCCCAGCTTTCTAGGACCTAAAGCGAGTCAAATTTAGTAAATAAAGGAAAGTTAAGGAGTGTTTCTCTATTGTTTACTTATTCTGCCCCTACTAATCTGGAATATAGAAAATGAATGGCTAACTTTTACTTATTGTCAAGGTCAAATAAATAGGAAGGGCTTCAGTGCAGTCTCTAATCATAGTAAGACTTTTAAGTTCAATAAGCTTTTTTTTTTAGAGATAAGGCAAGCTTGCTTGTGTGTTCCTTTGTTTTAAGTTACCAATTCCGGATAAGGTAGAGTCTTTGTCCAAGTACAGGCATTGATAAATGGAGTTTGCTTTCAAGAGGGTTTTTTTACAAGATAGAAGAAAAGGGAAAAGCCAGGATCCTTTTCGGGTTATAATTTTTGGACATGAAAGGAAGTAGCATGAAGTTGGTGGTGTTCTTTTGTAAGTAGGAAGAATAATACACTAGTAATTACCTCTATCCTTAAATAAATAATACATACCAGAACAACCAGATACACAAACAGAAACCAAGCAATCAAACACCAACCAATCCTAACAACCCAAATAGTTAAGCCAATACCAATAACACAAAAGGAAATGGGAAAGAAACAGCAAGAAAAAGAGAAAGCATTAGCGAAAGGTCAAGGAAAAGATCCTCCATAGAATACAAAGAAGTTAAGAACACAGACATAAAGACTTCTTTTTGGTTTCAGGAATGAGAAAGATTTAAAGTCATTAATCCTATAATCCAAGCCTTTCTATTTCTACTATGTACTACTCGTATTTAACTCTGTACATGTAACTTCTTTTCCTAGCGCTCTACCAAGTTTTTCTAGGCGAAGCTTTTAGAGTTAAGGAAGTAAAGAATAAAAGGAATGGGAGAGCTCCTATATATCTACAATACATCCTTGAAACCCGTATCTAGGGCAGTCCCGTTGGGGAGATCTAGAACCTTTCCGAAATGGCAAAAACTCTTAGACAGAAATATGTTATGAAAGCTAAAGTGACCTACTTCAATTAGAGTTAGTTTACTATTGCCTTCTCTCAGACTCCAGCTTCGTGAAGCAAGCGGTTTTCTTTTATCAATACAAACTTTATTTACTTAGCTTAATAGCTTTTAGGAAGATAGGATCCATAAACTCTAGGTAAAAGAAAAAGTAGTTAATTTATACTTAACCAAACTAGTTAATACACTCTTTTTCACCCAATCTAAACAATCTAAAGTAACTGGGGGGTTGGATGGAAAGTTCTTTTATAGTACTAGATAAGCCTTCAACCTCTAAATTGCAAACAAAAAAGACTTACTGCTCTACCAAATAGGGCTTGCTGAAATGGTTCTGCTAAAATTCTCTGCTTTAGTTGAATAAAAGCTCCTATTTATTTACTTTACTAGAAAGCCTTTCGAAACTAAAATTGCATTCTTTTAACTAGAGTTTTAACTTATACTACGGCTGCCACACAAGGATCAGTAATTTCAAATAAGTTTTTTCAATTCAAACTTAGATTAAAGTTCATAGCCAAGAAAAGTCTACACCATATCAATAAACTTTTTTGATTATTTTCCTATACTTAGAAATAGATTCACGACGCTGTGCTACGATTCGAGTGACATAGTTTTTGTTTTTGAACTTGTCGAGTACCTGAAACGGGGCCCTTGCTTAGTAAATAAGTCAATGTAAGCGGTAATACTTCGACAAATGAAGTGTTCCGCTATCAGGTAGTTTTTTTCAAGTATTATAAGGATAAGGTTTTGAGAGTCAATTATGATGGGTTTTATTTAGATTCCTCGTAAAATATACACAGTACAGGGTGTAAATTCTAGGTTAAGCAAGGAATTACCGTTGTTTTATGTCTATATACCAATGGAAGTTCATAATTTCATTAATTAAAACTTTAATTCTTTCTTATATCTCCTCAACTCGAGTTTTTCTAGGTAGCCTAGAAGAAATTCTCTTTAATAAGCTTCCTAAAAGGTTATTGTTTTTATGCTTTATTATTAGATTTCGCTACCTTTTTTACTACACATCTAGGATCCTGCAATATAAGAGGAGTCCTACTTTAGCCAGGTAAGAGTATATAGAATAAATTCAGAGGTTATTAGGAATTAGAATCACTTAGATAGAAAGAATTAGAGTATGAGTTTCGTAGTGTAGTTAAGATTGTTAAGGACAGTCTCTGATCTTAAAACTCTTCAAAAAAAAAATTAGACTAATTTGTTAAAAAGATAAAAGGTTTAAATACCGCACGAATAAAGAGTCCGGCTTTCTAATTACTTACCTACTCTATCTTGATTATTGACCTTTCGTTGTAAAGTCAAAACCGGGGCACCCCTTTGGTGGACTCCAAGGAGAATTAGAAATGAGGATGGCAAGGCATGAGTCTGCAAAACTTATAATTGTTGGTTCAAGCCGTATAGTAAGAGTCATACCCGCTTTCGATATTAAAGCAAGGTTTTGGCTTGCAAAAAGATGGCAGACCTTTTTTCAGTGGATCTACCTAATTTTTAAGAGAGGGGATTCCTGAATAATGTCTGCGTAAAGCATCTCAATACAAGGTTTTTTATTAGTAGTTTATCCCGAAGTAACAATAACAAAGAGAGCTGTTCTATTTCCTAAGGTTTAGTCTTTTGGTGTTGTAAGTGTCTGAGTTCCTAAAAAGTAATAAGAAACAGACTTTAGTAATTCTTATATTTAGTTTAGTAGGATTAGGCCTAATGGTAGGAAGAGCTTGTCCCAAGTAGGAGTGTTTTGATTCCAGCTTAGTAATTCGTTTTACCTGCATATTACAGGCAGAGCGACCTTATCAAGGTCTGATATATTAGCTAATTGAATTAAATATTTAGTACTTAAAATCCAGATAGGTACTCTCTAAAAAGTTTTCGGATAGCACTTCTTCACGGGTCTTTATAAAAGGACCGAGTCCCACTCTAGCCAACGAAGGCTTCTGGGGCGTTAGACTAAGGATTTTTTGTGCTTCTTTTCCTACGCCCGTTTAACGTATTCTATGTTCTAAATTAAAGTATAAAGTGCCTCCATTTAATCTCTTTATCCCTTATCGCATTTAGCTTTGGAACTTTCTAGATATATTAAGGCCTGTTTTATTAATAAAGGATTCTTTTTTGTAGTCTATTGTTAAAATACAGAACTTTATATCCTTATAGGGGATAAACTAGAAGCAAATAGCATCCTCAGTCTCTTGAGACTCACTACTAAAGGAATCCTTATTTCAGTTGTATATTTTCCGAGGCATTTCCTATATAGGAGCTCTTCCTGCCTAAAAACTAAGGTGTAATCTATACTTATAGAATTTCTCCCAAATGCATCCTAACTTGAAAGTGGTGAATGTTCTATATTAAAGTTCTGGCAGGACAACCCTTCCCGATCCATTTGCTGAGGTTTTTCTTATATAAAGTTTTAAGCCGTTAGGTCTATGAGGATTTACCCAAGACTATTGGCCCTCAAGATAAAATTAACCCTTGCTTTATACCATACCCCACTATCTAAGCCTTAAGATGAGGGAATTTAGAATAACAATAAAGAAGGACCTTTTCATAAAAGACCCGAGAGCATGCCGGAGACTCTCTAAGTATTCTATTCTCAGCCTCTAATTTGGAGATTAGAGAAAAAAAAGTTCTTACACTGCATTATATAACCTTTTATTTTAGTTATAGCTGGAAATCCTTGTCTTAAGTTTATTGCACCTGAAATTAATAGATTTCTTCTCTAGTCCAGGGAGTTCTAGTTCGAATATCGCATCGTCCCAACTACTTGAAATACGTAAAGTTCAAAAGTATTCATACCCAGAGTTATCACATTTTCTTAAAAAGGGTATACCCTGCCTGTCCTCAAATAAAGTAGGATTTAGGATTACTTTCCCCTAATAAAAACTTACAAAAAGCTGCTAAAAGAGGTAAGGGTAAATAAAGTAATACTAGATTAGAAATATTTATTTGTATTTTTTTGCTAGCTTGATTTACTTTTGTATTCTGATAGAACCCCAATAACTGGGGAAACTAAACTGCTTGAGAAGAAACCCAGTGGTTAAAAAACAATTTATATACTCAATTTTAGATCGAAAGTCTCGACAATATTTATTATAGCCTCGATATTTAGCACTTTTAGAAAACAAAGTGAAATGTTGGCTTCTGTGTTAACCTTATAATATAAATCACTTAGAAGAGCTTACTTGTAGACTAATGACAAAAAACAAGAATTAATAGATACGAAGCTCATAAAAAAGTGTGAAACTCCAGTCTTACCTAAAGGAGGTGGTAGAGATTTTAGTAGTTCAGGAATATGGACTTTCAGTCATGGTTGCTATCAGGCAAAGGATTTTAAACACGAATATATATTACATATGGGGATGCTTGTAATAAGCTATTTGTCAAATATACTGGCCCATTACATGGAATCCTTTACTAAAGTTTACAAAAAGGACTATAGTTTTACCGGTATCTTTGTAGGAAAATTAAAAACTACTCCCCTATCTTAACAATTTAAAAACTAATCAGCAACTTCTTTGGACAACCGGCACATCAGGAGCATCCAACGGTATTCTTTAATATAAAGGGGAGTCTTGATCTATACCCCACTGTTAATTACAAGACTTTTGTCTTTTTAGTCTGTTATTGGTACAAGTATAGCTGGCCTGTGTTGTTTATTGAACAAAAGTTCAACCAGAGATGATAGCATTCATTCTTAAAAGGATTAATTGCCTACTCCTTCTTTTTTTTTTCTTTGAGAAACCCTGCGAACAATCTCAAGCTATTAATTAAAACTAGTACGATATGCACCTCAGTTATGAATTTTTTTACAAGATATCTTGATAACTCTAGACATAAGTAGAGCTTTTGCCCATCTCACTTCGCAAAAAGAACATTATTTTATCTTGTTCTATATTATTTAGTTAGAGTAAACCCAGTTGGCGATTGGTTGATTCTATGAATCACGCTCCTTAGAAAAGGTTTAAAATTAGGGCTTTGAAAAGCAAAAAATATAAACACTAAAAAATGATCCTCTTTTGTTTGATAAGTTAAGCGTTGGTATAGCATTATCGTTTTTACCAAACGGTTGCAGGTTCAATCGTATTACTTGTAGAAAACGAGAGAAGTCTATTTGTGATCGAATTCCATGCTTTTTTCTTAAGTCATCTAAAAAAAATGCATTGCTCATTAAAAGCTTTTAAGTATTTGGTATGTTACTTATATTTTATTATTCAGGAGTATCCCGTAGTTTTGCTAAAGGAATACAGTTTTTTAAGTCTACCCCTTCTTGAGTTGTACTAACGGCAAAGCATATTTAGTGTACAGCCTCCTCTTTTCACTACTACCAACCGAACTTCATATCAGAAAAATCCGGGTAATTGGTGAAGTTCAATATAAAAGATACAAACAAGCAACTGGATTACATTCGAGAAACTCTCCTACTAAAATATATATACAATACCATTAAAAGGCAATGGGTCTATTATCCTGAGCCGGTTTTTTGACCTTTTTGATTCAGTGATAAAAGATCCCTAACCGGTTTGACTAAATACAATGACTGCTAATCAGAGATACAAAATAGAGAAAGCGAATTTTGTTAATATATATGGTTACAGATACATTAAACCTACAAAGGGTTAACCATATATATTAATTTAATTAAGGGTTAAAATGTTGCTACTGACCAGTTATAGTATTAGTTTATAATTTTGCTTATAACTTATCGAGGTCTATTAAATGAAAGGAATTTTCACTCATTTCGGACTCTTCTTTCTACTCCGAAACGGATCTAAAGTCATTTTATTTATACATCATAATCAAATTAAATCCTTCTTAAAAGGACCCAATTTCCAGCAAAAAAATGTTGGTGCTGCCTTGGTCTTTACTAAACAAGGTAGTTTTTCTGTAATAAATTGATTTCTATGAGAGTACAGGATACTAAAAGCTACCCAATAGAAGAACACTTGAGATAATTTTTCGTAGCTCTTTACTTCGCTAGCATAAAGGGCAAAAACTTAAGAGTATAGGGATCCCTTTCTCTGAGAAATATAATTAAAAAGGAGTGCTATAGGATTGCAAGAGGATTCGTGACACATTTTCTCGCCTTTTAAGAGTAATTAAACTAGTAATAACCGGGGAGACCCTTATTTTAGAACGAGTTCTCTTGCAACTATGATTTTTGTTAGTGCAGGATAATAAAAAGAACTAGATTTAGTGTGTTAGAAACCTTATTCTTGGCTTGCTAAATTAAATTTAGTTTAAACTTAGGTAAAAACATAACTTAATCGATAAGTTCAAACCGTGTTCATAGTAAATTATAGTGGAATTAGAGGAATTCATGCACAAGAATTTTACAGCTCAATACTCATTTAATAGAAGATTGTAGGCTATCCTTAATTAGTAGGGTCTAAAGTTCTTTCCCAAGCCCCTATTAAAACCTAGTAAAAGCGTTGAGAATTTTAGTTATCAACTTACCTAAATTAAGACTTCGAATTTCCTTATTTACAGTACAGGTGGAATAAAGCATACAGGTTCAAAGCCGCTCCTAGTTAGAAGAGCCTAATCTAAAAGCCTTATATTAGTACTTCTACTTCTAATAGGAATCGTAGGGGTACTCTGCTCTTTAGACTCGAATCTTGGTATCTAAAATAAAGCAAGTGCTTATAGGTCCAGATATTTGGTAGTATTAAAAACATGGAACTTTTGTTCCTTATCTGAAAAAGCCTTCCTATTTTGGAGTCTATCGAGTAAGCATGGAATTTTATAATTAATAGAGAGAAACCCTCTTAGATTGTTGAAAAGCGCAGGCAGAAAATAGGAATAGCACAGCCGGACGCTTTAGAACCTTGAGTTTAAAAGACTACGGAAATTCTATAATTTCTTTTTTGTTATAGGATCCTTATCTAATGACACAAATTTTACAGGTCTTGTAGCGGATTTTCCAATATCCTTGTAAAGTGAGCGCCTCCTTGACATGAATAGGTATTATTTCCCGCACCCTTGTCTTTTCTACTCTAACTCGCCCGTGTACAGCCTCTAACTGGGTCTGCATTTGATCTAAAAGAGTGTTGAAGTTTAAGGAGTATCCTGAGGATAACCTAGTTTTTGATTAGAGATTTTTGTCATAATTCGTAATATACCCTAGTTCACCGGATAGTACAAAGCCCCTATCTAAGCGATTCTCTAAAAAAGGGTAAGTAGAATCCTCTCTAATTATTTGAAGTTAGGAGTTACGTTAGTCTATAAAAGTTTGAATTTATAGGCTTTTCATAGTTATATGAAAAGCAATACTTTTTGTACCTTTATGGTATATCTCTATAAGATAAAGCCGGGCGAGAACAAGGATCCCCAAGAAGGTGCGGAGTGAGAGATTTAGCGTCTTAAGTAAAAGAAAATGGGGGTTGTACTGAGTATTCTATACTATTATACATAGCACCCAGGCAAATCTTTAACCGATGCAGCCTGACGTATAGGAATTTTTGAGGATACTCTCTATAAATATAAAGACAAATAGAATTCAGTAATTATATAAATATATTTTATCAATTCAAGTAACACTTCCAAATTATTCTTTATTCAAACCATGTGTATTTGTTTCTTAGCTCCAGGATTTACAAGTAAGATAACCCTCTTTTAACAAAATTTCCGATCAAGTAAAAATAAAGTATATCATCACGAGACACTCAGCTTAAAGCTCTGAATCAAAACGCAGCCTTCTTACAATGCCCCGAAGGAGCCCCTTATTCCCTATAGATGCCGGATCCTTGTATAGAGCCATCTGTAGATATATATAAATAAAAAGAGTGTTTTATCTTTTAATTTTAATATAAAGCCAAGACGTTTTTTAGTTATTAAAATAAGATTCCTGTAGTTAAAACAATTTCGAATAAAAGACTCGTTAAATTCAGTATTTCAATCACCAGATTTGAAAAAGGGATACGCTTTTTGTAAGGAAGCTCCGGTAAATCATTGGGTAACTTAAAAGGGTTAACGAAGTGGGAGTTTTACTACTATTATTGTACAAGAAACTCCGATATTAGGTTTCTATTCTAGGAATTGAGCTAGGCCGCCTATCTAGTATATGCTTTATGGATGACTTATTAAATAGCAGGGAATTTACCACAAAGCAGAGGAATATACTTTATAAAAAGCGTTAGAAATCCAGAGTTTTTGTGTGTAATCTAATGAATAATTCAATTTTCATTGCTTAACATTTAGCTGGTATATATGATGAAGCTACCATACACCGGAGAATTCGGCATTAATTCGCAAAAAAATGAGATATAATATAATACTAGGCCTTTCTCCTTCTTTCAAGCTTGCTATAAACAAAGTTATTTGGAACCCCTGGAGAAGCATCCCTATATAACAAGGATGCCTTTAGCTCTGTAAACGTAAAATACCAGCTGTTCCCAGCTTGTTTATAGGGCCCTCTAGAATGCTCCAACTTAAGGGGGTTAGGGGTATCCTTATTAATTGTGTTTACTTAATGAAATCCCACAGTCCTCCCTTTTTAATAAGTGTATGCAGAAATTAGGTGGAGGACCCCTTTATTTAAATAAAATCAAGGAGTAATTGCCGGGGAAACTCCTATTTTGAGGGTTGTGTTTATAAAAATTATAGTAGATAAAGTCGAATAGTTTTTCTTTGCTCATTTATTCCAAGTCAATGGTACAAGACAACAATAGTTCTAAGTTTTCATGTAGTATTTCTACAGAGCCCAGAAGAAAACGAGGAAAGGTAATGCATTATATAGATATAAAGTGTTTTGGGTATACCTACTCTTAATACCTAGACCTATCTAAGTCCTTGTAGCCTTACTCTTCTTAATAACCATAACCTTCTTTTCTTTAAGCTAAGCTAACTGCTGACTCTAACTATAAATTAACCTTTTTGTTCACATCTTACAATTCCTTCCTTTCCTGCTAGCTAAGGTAGAGGCGCTCTTGTTTCTATATAAGCACTTTAATAGTTTATTAGTACATACCCCAGATAAGGCAAAACGGATGCTTTTTCATTTCATGGGTTCAAAGCGACTATTATTGGTTCCTTTGCCTCGCCGGAATATTTAGCTAAGCAATTCCAGTGGAGTCGCAGAGATACAAAGTTACTGTCTTATACAAATTTATAGGTATGTAATTTAAAATACTGAGTTGGAATTTCTACACATAAGAAAAGGGTGCTCTTATATTTTGTAAGTTGCTTTAGTTTTTGAAAAGTTAACACAAGTATAAGCCTACGTTGTAACCCGCTTTGAGTGCTCACTGAATGAATCTTGGACATAAAACTAAAAAGTAGAATACAGAGAGGGCCCTTTTTACATAACATAGAACTTGAACCAGTAACAAACCCCGCTCTACCTCAGTTCTTAACATGTACTTATGCCTGAGTTCGCACTTAATAAGAGAATTACTATAATTTCTTGTCTTAAAAAATGTCTAGTAATTCTTTAACCAGCCTCTTTTCAAGGAATCCTCGATACAAGCCTTACTTCAGATCGCACATTCAGGGCTTTTTATTTTCTTATTTTGTCATATAATCTTAAAACCTATACTTTCGTTATTAAGTAGTATATATTTAGCTATCCATTTACTAAAAATTAGCCCTAACTAAGAACTTTTTCTTTACTAGTAATTATTTAAGATGTTCTTTATTCTTTCACAAGCTTCCTTCTATTTCTATTTGTATGGAATGCTCAAAGCCTCCCCTAATACTAACACTTTAAGCTCGGTATACTTATCACAAAGGTATAATATAACCAAACCGAGAGGCCTGAATATCCCACTACCTTTTTATATCAAGGCATAAGCAAAGCTCTTTTTTAGCTTACTTTTATGGGTTATAGAACTTCTTTGCTATTTGCTATGGGATTCTTTTCTGAAAAAAAAAGATAACTAAAAAAAGAGATTAATTCCTGAGTACAAAATTACCTATGGGAAACTCGTGTCTTAAGAATATTCGATCAAGCTAAATAGAAATTCCTACTACCTTTGTAATGAAAAACTAAATTTTCCTCACTTCGCTTCTGCGAGTGTTTGCTTTTTCTTCTTCATACCTGGTTTGTTACTCTGTATCTGTACCCCCTCCCTAATCTTATGAGCTAGACTTTTCTTCACAACTCTCTTCTTATTTCTTCCTAGTCCTGCTCGTGGGAATACCTACTATATAAAAATGCTTGTAATAACTATCTATTTACCAAAGTATGGACTATAAACTCTGGAAGTAAAGATCCCCTTTGTTAAGTAGATACTATCCAACACTCCCTTGTTTTGATGGTAAGTCACAGCTCCTTTTTCTTTTACCGACATGTCAAAGGGTTCAAGTCGCAAAGGCCCTTAGAAAATTCCCCATAAGGAGTTCGGATTAAAAAAGAATTTCATTACCTCTTAGCTTAGTAGTAGGAATCTAACTCCTTTTATGCTTTTGTTTTTTTGTAGCCTTTGATAGATAAGAGAGAAGCATCTCAAATAGAGCTAATTCGATTCGTGGGAGAAGCTTGAATACACCTCTAAGCAGCCACCCTTTTCATTCGAAAGAGCCCCTAATAAGTCTAAATTCTTAAAACAAATAGGGTTTTGATGTACTATTAAATGAAAGCACTCTCGTACAAAGTATTAGGAATAGGTACTCACTCATAGGAAAAGAACTAAGAAGCATAGGCAAAGCAAAGAGGTTAGTATGATTTATAAATCCCGCCGGTAGCGCAAGACTTCTCCGAAATTATATTCCTCTGGCTCTCGCCCAAATACTGAATATTCTTGTTGAGGGGGCCCCTACTTCAGAACAAGTCAAGGTGATTGGTATCTATTGTTCATAATAAGCGCATATACCGCGTCAAGTATTTTGAGTTTATTATTAACTTACTATAAACAGTGCACTATCTACTAAATATATTTATAAAGAAATATTACATTATGCGAATTTAAGCTCATAACCGACACCGCTCATTAGTCTTTTCTGATCCAGCTGTACATATCAGATATGAATACTGTAACTCTAGCTAAATTGTAAGCTATTTTAAAGCACCCAGTATGTAGTACCCATAACCCATAAATAACACTTAATCAATTCGAATCCTCTATTAGGAAATTCTTAAACCAAGACTCTAAGAGCATTTTACAGTAGTTTGTATTCTATTTTTGCTATTAGGATCCGAGGGTTTCTCATGAAAAAGGTTCAACTGAAGTAAACCTGGGGGTGGGGGATCCTGTTATTAAATTCTAGACTTTCCCTTTTAAGTACTGTTAAGTACTATAGATATCTAGAGAAGGATTTCTGCCACTCTTAGTCTACTTAGTTATCATTTCAAAAGATTTTAGGGGAGTGAGATGCACTTGGTACTGCGCTATTCAAGGAGCTTTTTCAGATGGAGGGATTTCGCTATAAAGTAAAGTGAATTTTCCTTTTACTGGCTAACCCCGCTATAAAGTCGGAAGGAAATCTTTATAGGATACTAAAAATAGAGTCTAATTAGATCCAAACGGCTACTTATCAGCTAAAGCTACACGTTTTAGATACTTTGACTTTTAGGTCTTCTTGTCACATGGTTTACCTGTTATTGGTTTGCAGAAGAACTCATTTTCTTTCTACCACTTTAATAATTAAGGAGTCTACTATAAACTAAACAGGATCAAAGCCAAGAGTCGCTTTGGTTTCTAGTCCTTGTATCTCGGTCAAATCAGATTAGGTATACAAATAACTATTAAGTGAAGTATATTAAGAAATCCCTTTTGTGGTTTCATTAGCCTTAGATTAGACTCAGTTTTGATTACTCGCATATAGGAACAAATAGCTTATAATAAAGTTCTGGAATTAGATATAAAAGATCTCCTCTATCGGTCATAGAAGGAGCTTTCTAAATACGAGTACTTGTTTTCATTGAAGTTTTCGGGGTTTTAGTAATGAAGTTTACAAAGATATCTTACAAAAGAGAACCCGTTTAGATTAAGAGAGGTGATACACTTTACAGTAGGCAGAGCCTGTCCCCAAGGAGCCCTTGAGCGCCTTTCTGATAAGAGTAATTAACAGAAATCCTACCCTTTTTTTATGAAACTCCGCTATCTAGTTGTTCATCGGCTTCGTAGAGTCCTCACGTTTTAGGATTTTAGCTACCAGATTTCTTCTTCTAGAATTGCCTTAAGGTATCATCCACTCAAGGGACGGCCACTTAAAGCAAATAAGGAGAAGAACCCTTTGCAAGTATATCTTTAAACAGGGGAGGGTATCTAATGAATATATGTAACTGAAATTCTTGTGAGTATCCTAATTCTTAGCCTCACTTACAAACCCTAAATGACTTATAAGATCTGCAACTGAAAGACTCCCCCTTTTAAGAATTCCACTTCGTTAACTGGTTTCCGTTAACTGGTGAGATTTGAGGGACATAAAACAGGATTCCTTTCAAATGGATGATTTGCCCCTTATATTATTAACTTTAATTAGATTTTAGGCATTGAATATAGGTAATCCATAAGTTCCACTCACATACTACTTTAAGTAAAACTCAGAAATCTATCTCTCTTATAAAAACTAAATGAACACAAATAAAAGGAAAACTACTTTAGTTTTAGAATTCCTTGTGATCCTGAGGAGTTGAAATGCCTAAAATAGAAACCCTTGGAACACGAGAACAACCTTAAACTTTTTCTTTTTAATTCCCAAAACTGCTCGCTTATTTTCCGGTTTATATTGATTTACTAATAACAACTACTTTTACTATCGTAAATTTCCTCTTTGTGAAGCTTAGATAAAGAGAGAGACTAGTGAAAATATGTCTATAACTTCGTTCGCTACAAGATCTTTATAACCCCCCCATTTTAGGAAGAAGTTTTTATTATGACTAGCAACAAAGGATCTAAAGCATATTAACTCAAGTTAAAATACAAACAGCTCTAAGAGGAACCTCCTGAAGGGAAAAGCGATGATACTAGTACTTCGCGCTTTTTGCATTCTATTTATCTTGTAAATTTAGAAGTGTGTATGGTCTTTTCAAAGGAAAGCACTAAGCAAGCTGCCTTAATTACAATTTTATAAGACACCATGAGTTCGGCATACCTTTGGATTGGATTTCTTATGAGATGCGTGTCTTTTAGAAATATTTATTCTTTAGTACGAATACTCGGGGTGTAATCAAAGGTTACATAGGTATGAAAAGTAGGGACCCGCGTCTTTACCTTACTTAAAAAGGAGCCCTTCTATAAGTGCTCTTGAGCTCTCAAAAATATCAAATTGTACTGTTTTTCAGGGTGCAAAAATGAAGGTTATAAAGAGTTATACAAGATATTAGCTTCTATCTATAGTTAGGCGGATCATTAAAAACGCGAAAGCGAAGAAACACTCAATTTTATGAGTATAAGAAATATTCTATAAAGCTTTATAAAAAAAGGGCAGCAAAATACTCAGAATTAATACCTACTAGTTAAGTACTGCAGTCCGCATTAGTGAAGGTAAGACAAGTGGATATGGATACCTAATACCGGTACGATACAGAAAATGGAAGACCCAGGCTTCCAAGTAAATAGACTCTAAGGAAAACTGGTAGCCATCCATCTTTTCCTCTGTTTCAGGAATCTTACTAACACGAATTCTATTCTTTTTTTGGAATAAGATACCTATAATTGAAAATTAGATACCAACATAGAAAAGGGGAGCTAGCCAACAAACTTTCATGAAGATTGTACGCTTCTATTTCTAAAGTTTGAGCATATTGTCTTACAGGCATTCTTAAGAGCTTTTCCTCTCATAGGGTGAGTGAGTTACTATAAAGGAACCTAAGGTCAGAGTCAATTCTAGGTTGAAAAGTAACAAACATCTTATGTTGAAGTGAATGACATCAAATTTGGTATTTGCCTTTCTTTATTCAGCGTCCTTTCAATTGACAAAGTTTAGAACCCTTGCATTAGTCTATCCCCTTTTAGTTTAGTCTGTACTTGTACTTGGAAAAACACTGCAATAATTAATCAATTTATACTTTAAACTCCTATGTAATACTGCTAAATATTAAAGTTAATAAACTCTTCCAAAGAACTCTCCTTATTTTAAAGAACCCTTTTTTCTATTTTACATTTAAGTAAAGACTTTCTAAAATACTAAAGAAACAGAGAATATATATATCAGAAAAGGGCTGAAGTTACTATCTAAAAGACTGCTTACTATCCTAATAGTTCTAGGTTCTATCCTTTTTAAACAAAAAGAAATTCTTTTAAATACCCAACGTTTACGTAATAAAGGGTCTCCTAGGATTCTAACTCTCAATCTATGTTAATTTTAAGAATAAACTCCACGGAACCCGCGCTAAATATTATTTTGTTTACAGGATCCGGTTGATAAGACAAGTCCTTATCTAAAGCAAAGAAAATCCCATTGAGTCTGTACCATTTAGCTGGTTTTTTAGAAAGGAGAATATCCTCTCTAATAAGGGATTTAAATTGCATACCCTTATCTTGGTCAGGGGTTAAGTCCTAATGTGAAAAAAATCTAATCCAAGAGACTCGATAATTTGGTTTCGAAAGGTCGGTCTTTATCTCCTATTGCATATAATATAGCTTTGTGTCCTTTTTTATTATATAATTTATAGACTTTATAAGTTTCTTTATTAGAAAAAACAGGCATAAAAATTAATTTACTTTGGTATAAATCCAGGAAAAGCACACAAATGCAGAAAAGGTTTAATAAGTGTCCTACAGCATCTCATTCAAGTGGATCGTCGGCTATAAAAGTTTTTTGGGGAGCCATTAGAATAGAAACAAAAAAACAGTAAATTAGTTAAAAAGCCAGGAACTTTACTTGTGCTTGTGAATGAGCTATAGTACGATAACATACTTTTTTGGATACTCAATTTTATAGGTTGATTTTTAAGATAAGGGGTTCAAGTTAGAGTAATTTACTGCTTTTAGTCGCTTTCCTCATAAATTTAGTATTCTGGGAGTCCTCGCATGACTAATAGGTAAACTGCTACTTTTTTTATGTATATGAAGCTCGGATTCAAGGGATAGATTAATCGTTATTAACTGAGGAGTGTGAGTAGTTTCTCACAAGCTTCAATATTCTTTGTTAAGAAGACGTAAACAGGAGAGTTGTCCAGTCCAACAAAGAATATAGGTAAGGGTCTAGACTCTTGAGGTTGGATCCATTATGATGAATCTAGTCTCTTCGGAATAATACAAGGTTTATACTTTTTATACTTAGTAAATACGATAAGCCAAGATTAAGAAACAGAAGTAAGCATTTTTGAGGGAATACGTAGTTACCCTAACTTTATAACTAGACTTTTTAGTGGTACAGGTTTATATATATATGCTGCACTCTGATAAGCTAAGACTCGTTAATTTCGGGTAGTTCGCGTTTATTAGTACTGAAAGGGGACCCTTAGTATAGAAAAACTTCTTATTCTTTCAGGGGAGCTCCCGTGTCTGAAGTTTTTGTTTTATTGACAAATCTCACAGTTAATATGAGAGAATTTATCTATATAAAGCTATTCCTGCCTTACTGAGGTGCCTATATTATATCTGCAGCTAGCTTGATATTTCGTTTAAAAAGTCAAGGGGCCTTTAAAAAACCCAGTTCGTTCTTTGTTTTGCTTCCTATTTAATTAGGACTTCTTATTGGACCCTATATCAGGATTTACCAGAGGAAGAGTTTTTATTACTATCATTTATTATAATAAGACTTTTTACAAGGACTTTACAGAAAAGAGATTCGCGAAAAGGTTCTATACAATTTGTTTGAGAACTTTCCCAAGAAGTCCTTCTTTTTCTAGCTACAGATTCCGTCATTTTCAAATTCAGGATTTTTCTCTATATCGAACGGGGTTTTTGTTAGGGGGCATGGGTTCCCTTTTTAAATAGTACAAATTTGTTAAGTAGTTGTGTAGCTGAGAATAACTCAGGGCAACCTCTCTTGTTGCCAGGGATGAGCTTGGGAAAGCTGACCGGATTCCTTGGTTAGTGAAGTTTTAGAAATAAGTCTCTTTTTTGTAAAGAAAGGGCATACAGGCCTAGAGGAAAAATGTACTCAAAAAACACATAAAAATTTCGCGTTTTGTCTCAATTTATGCCTCATTTATTTAGTAAAAATTAGAAATTCAGGGAAACTTCTTGTCTAAAAATACCCTTTTACGGGTTTAACAACTTTTATAAATATCCAGGAATATTTAGAACTAAATCTTTTCACAAAGCGTCTTCGCGTTCCCTATCATGGACGGTTTTAAGGTGTACTATTCTTATTTATAGCTATTCGATATGCGCCCTGAGTCTATCTAGTTTTTATTCTTCTAGGTGTAAATATATCATATACAAGCAGCTCTTGAGATAAGTACCGTTTGTCTAGTTAGAGGCAGGACCTTGTGTATAGGGGGCTTTTCGTAACTCAAAATAGAATCTCGGAAAAGTTCAATTTCTTTTTTTATTATCTACAGCTTTCTCTTCCTAGCGGTACCTTTGGTAAAGTCCGAAATTTCTATTATAGGGCACAGCCTGTTCTATAAGATTTCTCTTAAAGGCTCATAAAAGTTTTGAATTCTTTCTATTGTTAGAAATAGGACATAAGAATCCTTTGGGGATACAAGTAGAAAAATATACGCTAATTTGCAGAAAACTGCTTTAGAAAACAATTTTATAGGGATAAGGAGCACTTTCCTTAAGAGTCAAGTGTTCTCGATTAGACATGAAAGATGGATAGGGAGGCTTTTAGCTTATGCTAGACCCTTCTGAATATTATTTCAATCAGACCACTATTCGGGATTATAATGAATCTAGTTTATCCTTTTAATACACTTGACTATACTTTTAAAAAGACTTTTTTCTCCCTTAATTGCTAAAAAAGCAAGGTTTTCTAAAAAGGAATTCTACTACTTAATTTTTTTAAGTACTTCATGGATACAAAACTTCATAATATTTTCGGGAATGATAGGTTAACTTCCGCTTCGCATGAAAGATAGAGGTAGTTATATAATATAAGATACTAAATTTTTTTGTAGGGAATCTGACAACCCCCCCCATTTTATATTATAGGTCAGGATACCCGGCATTGCATATCCATTAGCACATTCCGCTCGTTACGAGATTTTATTTATGTAAAATCAAATAGACCCTTATGGCACTCGAGTTAGTTACAAGTGAACAACACAAACCGGAACTCTCATCATAGTATATTTATAAATAACGAATGAGGTTTGAACCTGCGACTAACCTCTCGGCTAGACTTCTATTGAACAGAACGGTGTTAAATTCTAAAGTAATAAGCGGGTCAACTGTCGCCCAACAGTAAAGGGTTGTATTTCTTACTTGGAAAAGGAGCTCCTAACTAAGAATCCCCTTAATCTTATAAAACTCATTTGTAAAAAGCTGACCTGGGGTTGTAAAAATTGACAAAAGCACTGAAAATGCTGAACCACGGAATTCTTACAACTTGGAAAGAACAACCATTACATTAGTAAACCTGATGTACCTTAAACTAATACCAACAAAATTTAGTTAAGCGGAGTCTTTGATAACACAGCTCACGAGGTTTCACGTATATACTTATATAATCACGTTAATTAAAAGTGTTTAGCTCTGATCTGATATAGTCCCTTCTTGGGGTTAGATTCTTAAAGTATCAGAGTTATGAATCCTACTTAAGAAGACTTAGGAAAAATAATTAAGCTAAAAAGGGCCCCACCAACCAAGGAAAATGTCCCGATCCCCGTAGCAACAAAAACTGAAATTTCCGGAAACTTCCCTTTAGCTAAGCTAATTGCCGGTCTTTATATTCTAGCAAGAAAGTGGTTAAACGGATTCTTTACTTAGTAAAAACTAATTTGAAGAGGATACAGAATCTAAGAAGAAGTGAATCCTTATAGGACTCGTTTCTATATTAAAAAGGTCTCATTTTTGATAAGATATTTAACCCCGAAACTCTTGCATACTTAAGAAAAGCGCGGTTATAAAAATTTTTATTGAATCCACAGTAACTCTAGATCTTTGAAATAGCTGGAGGATTCTTTAGATTGTGAGATATCGGAAAAGCCATAAATTTCACTACGGAACAAGTACAAATGATAAGCCAGTAGGTTCGCGAATAAATGAGGTTCCTCCTCCAATCAGGATCTAGTATAAGATAGGAGTCCCGGGGGTCATTATTCCAGATTCGTTCTTTTTAGGAGGCGTTTTCTATTGGGTTTTTGATCTCCTTATCTAGCCAGAAAGAAACTCTAATTAAGAATTTAGAGAAATTAGTAAGATATTTTAAACCTGGATATTATGACCTCAGTAAATACCTAAAGTAAAAACATTCTTTAAACTAAATAAAGCAAGCTTTTAGCTACACAAAAAATATTTACTAGTTCTCATTCTCAACCTATTCTACTTGTTAACAAAAAAGCGGTCTCTTAACAGGGTTTGATCCCCCGGGGAAGTGTTTCCAGATAATAGAATTTACGGGTCTATAGCTTAAAAATTACCTAAGCCTGTTGAGAGAAGTTGAGCGTAAACCCCGGGCATATGGATTCTTTTTATTAATAAGTATGCTTTAAGACTACTTTTAGGGCTCCTTAAAGCGGAGAAATTCCTTTACTTCAAAAGGGGGTAAAGCTTGTTGTTCAGTAAATAATTGAAGGAAATGCAAATCTAAAGAAAAGAAAAGAAAGGTTTTAATCACTAAGTCGATTTGAACCAAAGATTTTAAGTGTTCTATCAATTTCAAGGATAAGATTCCTCAATACATTGTATATAAAACAAGGAACGGACTCTTTAGACTTAAAAAACTAGGTGTTATATGCCACAAGCAGAGTTTTAAATCGAGTATTTTGGACAGTCGCAAAGAGGATACTATGCAATTTACAATATTAAAGTATCCTTGACTTGTTAGACTGGTAAGTCCCGGCTATCCTTTAAAAGGAAGTCCGAAAGCCTATACCCCTATGCATTTAAGTGATTTCTTTTTATCTAACTGATTCAATTCTCTGGAATTCTTCCCATATTTAAAAGTTTTAAGTCGTCATTATGAATAGAGCAGTTTTGCCAGTAAAGTTTTCTTTAACTATTAGTTAAAAACAAAAATAGAAGTATCTCATCCTGTTTTAAAGATTTACTTTTTTAACTCCATCTAGCCGACCCATACCCAAAAACCATATAATAGACGACTTGTTTACGCTTATTTCCTTAACAAATACTAAAAAGGATACAAATTCCATGTAGACCTAGTAGACTTACTCTAGAGCTTACCGGCATCAAGGGTTTCCGTCTTGCTGTTTTGTAACCTACTTTATGACATTACTAACTAACAAGGCATCCCCTTTAAGAATTTAGTTTATAAAGCTAGTAGCTATAATAGTTGCCTCAAGGAAAACTGGAACTGAAAGGCCTGCAATTCATATAGAAATTCTCGGAAAACTAAATTCTAGTTATTGAATATGGACACTCATCTTAGAAAAGAGCACCTCAATAACATACAACCAGTAATTTTAAAATAGCCTAGCTAGTGCTTTAAAGCCTTTCTATAACATAAAACAAGGAACAAAAAAGGCTAAAAAGCCGGTTCAAGTAGTTATGTTATTAAGGGGAGAGCTCCTTGCCATAAAAATCCATGACAGGCAGTATATTCCAGAAGGAGTAGCCTAAAAGCATAAACTTTTCAAAATATAAGTCTTAACAAATCTAATTGAATAAAAAGGAAACCCTTCTGACGTTCCTAGGTACAAGCGCATAATAGCTCCTTTAGATTTTCGTCCAAAGTATATAAACCAAAGAGTTTTTTCTGAAACAAGTTTCCTATATGAATGTTATATTTATTACAAGGGGATCCTTGGGGCTTATACTAACGATCCTTTTTTTAATACACAGTAATGAGAAGCATATAACTGGTTACTTACTTTTCAGCGAAAGAAGGATTAATAGATGGAAGTGTTGCTCTTATTCCTTAACTCTCTTTGATTTTTTTACTTAATGAGTTAGGGAAGCGTGGGTTGCAGCACTTGAACCTACGGCCATTCAGTTAACAACGGGATGGCCTAACAATTGCCCTCCTCTTATAGTTAAAAAGTTATGAATGGACTTTATCAAAGGTCCTTTATGTCGGCGCTCAGTAAGGGTTTATATTTGTGCTTTTTTCTTGTATCTTACTATACTCTCTTTAAGTTACGTATATGATTCAAGGATCTCCTCGTAGCAATTGGAGTGGGCGATACCAAGGACATGACTCTCGTTTACAGTGTTATATAAGTGGGATATTTTATATAGTAAAATTCGAATCTTATTCCTTATATTTATAAACTTAGACAGGGTTTAACAAGATTCCTCCTTCGAGGTTTGGTGCAGCTAATTGAACAAGGTTGTCTTGGCTTTTATTTTAAACTAGGCTTGCTTGCCTTGTGGACTGACTATTAGAAAACTGAGTTACAACAATAGGAAATTATCCCTTCATATAGGGTAAATGTATTACAAATTTTGGTAAGTCTATAAAGAAAGCGATTCTTCTAAAATCTGAAACAGAAATCAAGTATGAGCTCCTATACTCAATTAAAAAAAGGATATAACCAGCCAGTACCTTTTGCGCTTTGTGGGGGTTCCCCCTTTATTTTGTGAAGCTCTAAATATTGTTGTATACCCAAATTTGTCATGTTTCAAGCTGAGTAAAACAAAGTCATAGATTATAAGTTTTTAACTACGTAATTAATGTATTCTTCAAATGTATAATTTAGGAGAGGTTCCTGTAAACGAAGGGGGAGTTATCCTATAAAATAAAAGTTCTATTTATTAGGATCCCCTTTCTTGGTGTTATAACCGGGGTCCAAGAAAGTGGGTATATTGGGGAATTATTCTTTAACTTTTTCTATTTATAAAATCCCGATACTTTTAGTATAAAATTTAAAAGAATTGCGTTGCTAAATCTGTAAATAAGAATTATCCAGAAAGATTTCGTAAGTAAGAATAGAGGAGGGGAACCCCCGTTCTTTACTAGCCTTTTGCAGCATATGAAAGAGAGTTTATAGAATCTTATAATTTCAAATTCTGGTCTTGTCAGTTATAGTCTTTTCAGATATAACATATACTCCTACAGACAAGAGCATTAACTAATTAGAATATATTTGACTTTATCTACTTAAGGATTGTACGACTATGAAAAAGACTCTATATTAAGAGCTGTCTCGATTATGCCAAAACGGGATCCGAGTATTGTGAGTTACACAAAAAACTTACCTAATGCACTAAAGAATTAGACCGTAAAAGTTTCTGTAAGAAGAACAGAAGCCAGTAAAAGGCTTCATTTTAATAAATGAGGATACTAGTTAATTTTTGTTGTCCTAACTATTAAGACTAGCATTCCTGTTTTACCTTTAATTTAGGTTAGGGATGAGTGTCTCTTTATAAAGAGCTTTATATAACCCTAGTTAAAACCTGATAGCTTTGGGAAAAGGGGGTTTTGTTATATGTTATAGTAAGGAAATATTCCATACTCGGCTTTAAGCAACCGCTTTTGTAGTGGATATTCTGGAATCCTTGTAGTTTCATTATTGAACTCAGGAATAGCTTTTTAGCAGTCTAGCTTAGCAAATTTATAATACTCAGCGGATCACGAAACTTCGAACAATCCTAAGTTGTCTAAAAATGAATAGCGGTGTGCTATATTTCACTAGGGTTTATCATAAGAAATATTATAGGAAGCACTTACTAAAGTCTATGTCTGAGACTTTGCAAAACTAAAACTGTTTAGAACTTAATTTTGATATTTTACTCTAAAGCAATTTATCTTAAATTTAATTTGGCAAAGAATCCCTTGTTAGATCATTGAATAGTGTATTTCTTGTCTGGTCGATTTTACCTTAAGATCCTAAAACTCATCTACCAAGCAGGACGCAAGACACCCTTGTTGTGAAGGCACTTAAGGAACACTCCTCAGATAATTTGAAATATTGAACTGTGCATAATTTTATATAAGTGATTAAATTCCTTATGTACAAGAAATTCTGTCAAGAATTAAACTCTATGTTATTTTGACTTTCCTATTCTTTTACTAGTAGCTCTAGAGAAAGTTCTTGCATTTAAAACTTTCACCTATTTGATACAAGACAACTTTTATCCTACCTATATGAGTAAACATAAGAAACACCTTTGTCTAAAAAGTAATTCCTCTCAAACAACCTAATACGCAGCTAGTACACCATCCAGTGATTCTTATTAACTTTTAAACTAGATATACGAGATCATATTTCAATCATGATTCATAAAAACTTTTTCTTTTAGGGCAACCCAAGCAGATTCTCGTTTAACTGGGCTTGGTTTACTATACTGTACCCAAGCTACCGTACTTCTCTAAAGTTTACTTTAATATTTTTATTCAGGAACTGAGCTCTCTTTTTAACAAAAGAAAAACCTTTTGCAAATAGGATTTTGAAAGCAAGCAATTATTATAAATTAGTAATTCCCTAGAAATAAATGTAAATTTACCCGGTATAAAATCCTCCGGAAGCCTCTGGAGTTTTTTCTTTGAATTCTGAAAACTGCTTAAGCTAAAACCTTCCCTGCTTTTACTAAATTCCAAACCAAGCTAAAGCAACTCTCAAACGCAAGCTCGAGACAACTCCTTCTCTTCGTCCTCATCAACAGTCCTTAGCTGCTGCTGTACTCTTATGGGCCTGCTTCTTCTTGTTCTTGCTCAGAAGTCGATTTGAACCTACTTCCAGATTCTTTCTATATAGAATAATAGAATAAAAGCGTAAACACGAATGGAAGGGAAAGACGGGTAGGAAGGAGAGAAAGGGAAGGTCTAAGTACTCATTTTGATTCAATTCAAAGTGAGAGGGAGTGTGGAATAGAGGAGTTCCCTGTGAAGTAAGTACTAATCAATGAAAAGACATAACAAAAAGAAGTGCTTTTCCTTTGTATAGAGGATAAAAGAGACACAGAAAATAGAGAGAAATAAGCCCTTTTTTTAAGGATTCTTTGTACATAGGATAAAAGGGAAGACCAGAAACAAGGAAAAAGAAGTAAAATTAAGACAGAAAGGATCCTGGTCACCGCCTTTATTCATTCAGTTCTCGCTAGTGGACTTCTATACCTATTTCTGGATTAGAAGCAAACAAGTGCTTTCACTTGACTTCAGTTACGGTAAACTCATTACTAAAAGAATCCTTTATCTCCTGGACTATCAGGAATTGGAAACTTGAAAAGACTTGAAAACAAAGAAACACAAGACCCCTTAAGACCCCGTTCTTAATCACTTCCCCCCGAGAATTTCTTACTTGCTTAACCGGGAACTTAGTAGGGCAAGAACCAAAGGAAAACAAGAGCAACTCTTACTGGAACTTCTATTATTTAGTTAGTACTTTCATTGAAACTCATAAGTTCTTTACTAAGAACTTAAACAACTAGGAGATAAAGACTCTAACTTGAATGAAAGAATTAATTACTTACAGATTTTACAATTCCCCAAACAACTCTTACCTAAAAAGTTAGCTGGGACACGTTTTGAATCTACAAGAAGCACTCCACAAAAGCAGTAACTTCCCGGGCAATTTCCTTTCAAAGTCCTTTTCTCTTCTGTAAAACTAGACTGCAGTTACTCTACTTGATTCTCTTTACTATAAAACCGAAAACGGATTGCCTTTAGCTTTAGAGTTCTCTTAGACTTTACTTTAATCCTAAATTGGTAACTTCTTATACTCACTTGGTATACCCCCCTTCTCTTTAGAACTAGGACCTGTCCTTTAGAGCTAGACCTGTACTCTTACAGGCCTTTGTCTTTTGGGGCTTCCTTTTTTTGTAGGAAGAACCATAACCCAGCCCTTAAATCCTTAAACAAAAAACTAAAAAACTTTGGAATTCCTTTTTACTTTATAAAAAGAACCCCATTCA